>CAMPDV010006766.1:0-16059 GCA_946699065.1 Loxodes magnus
CTTCACTTTTCAAAATACTTAATACTTCTCAAAGCATACTACTTAAAACTGAAATTCTATCTTCTTTTCTTACTTTACTTCTTCACTTTTCAAAATACTTAATACTTCTCAAAGCATACTACTAAAAACTGAAATTCTATCTTCTTTTCTTACTCTACTTCTATACTTTTCTAAATACTTAATACTTCTCAAAACATACTCCTCAAAACTAAAATTTATTCTTTTTATCTTACTCTACTTTTTCACTTTTCAAAATACTTAATACTTCTCAAAGCATACTACTTAAAACTGAAATTCTATCTTCTTTTCTTACTTTACTTCTTCTCTTTTCAAAATACTTACTTTTTTTATCTCAAAGCATACTCCTTAAAACTAAAATTTATTCTTTTTATCTTACTTTACTTCTTCACTTTTCAAAATACTTAATACTTCTCAAAGCATACTACTTAAAACTGAAATTCTATCTTCTTTTCTTGCTCTACTTCTTCTCTTTTCAAAATACTTACTTTTTTTATCTCAAAGCATACTCCTTAAAACTGAAATTCTATCTTCTTTTCTTACTCTACTTCTATACTTTTCTAAATACTTAATACTTCTCAAAGCTTACTCCTCAAAACTAAAATTTATTCTTTTTATCTTACTTTACTTCTTCACTTTTCTAAATACTTAATACTTCTCAAAGCATACTACTTAAAACTGAAATTCTATCTTCTTTTCTTACTCTACTTCTTCTCTTTTCAAAATACTTACTTTTTTTATCTCAAAGCATACTCCTTAAAACTGAAATTCTATCTTCTTTTCTTACTCTACTTCTATACTTTTCTAAATACTTAATACTTCTCAAAGCTTACTCCTCAAAACTAAAATTTATTCTTTTTATCTTACTTTACTTCTTCACTTTTCTAAATACTTAATACTTCTCAAAGCATACTACTTAAAACTGAAATTCTATCTTCTTTTCTTACTCTACTTCTTCACTTTTCTAAATACTTAATACTTCTCAAAACATACTCCTCAAAACTAAAATTTATTCTTTTTATCTTACTTTACTTCTTCACTTTTCTAAATACTTAATACTTCTCAAAGCATACTACTTAAAACTGAAATTCTATCTTCTTTTCTTACTCTACTTCTTCACTTTTCTAAATACTTAATACTTCTCAAAGCATACTACTTAAAACTGAAATTCTATCTTCTTTTCTTACTCTACTTCTTCACTTTTCTAAATACTTAATACTTCTCAAAGCATACTACTTAAAACTGAAATTCTATCTTCTTTTCTTACTTTACTTCTTCTATTTTCAAAATACTTACTTTTTTTATCTCAAAGCATACTCCTTAAAACTAAAATTTATTCTTTTTATCTTACTTTACTTCTTCACTTTTCAAAATACTTAATACTTCTCAAAGCATACTACTTAAAACTGAAATTCTATCTTCTTTTCTTACTCTACTTCTTCACTTTTCTAAATACTTAATACTTCTCAAAGCATACTCCTTAAAACTAAAATTCTATCTTCTTTTCTTGCTCTACTTTTTCACTTTTCTAAATACTTAATACTTCTCAAAACATACTCCTTAAAACTAAAATTTATTCTTTTTATCTTACTTTACTTCTTCACTTTTCTAAATACTTAATACTTCTCAAAGCATACTCCTTAAAACGTAAATTCTATCTTCTTTTCTTGCTCTACTTTTTCACTTTTCTAAATACTTAATACTTCTCAAAGCTTACTCCTCAAAACTAAAATTTATTCTTTTTATCTTACTTTACTTCTTCACTTTTCTAAATACTTAATACTTCTCAAAGCATACTACTTAAAACTGAAATTCTATCTTCTTTTCTTACTTTACTTCTTCTCTTTTCAAAATACTTACTTTTTTTCTCTCAAAGCATACTCCTTAAAACTAAAATTTATTTTTTTTTTTTTACTTTACTTCTTCACTTTTCAAAATACTTAATACTTCTCAAAGCATACTACTTAAAACTGAAATTCTATCTTCTTTTCTTACTCTACTTCTTCACTTTTCTAAATACTTAATACTTCTCAAAGCATACTACTTAAAACTGAAATTCTATCTTCTTTTCTTACTCTACTTCTTCACTTTTCTAAATACTTAATACTTCTCAAAGCATACTCCATAAAACTGAAATTCTATCTTCTTTTCTTACTCTACTTCTTCACTTTTCTAAATACTTAATACTTCTCAAAGCATACTACTTAAAACTGAAATTCTATCTTCTTTTCTTACTCTACTTCTTCACTTTTCTAAATACTTACTTCTTTTATCTCAAAGCTTACTCCTAAAACATAAAATTTATTCTTTTTATCTTACTTTACTTCTTCACTTTTCAAAATACTTAATACTTCTCAAAGCATACTACTTAAAACTGAAATTCTATCTTCTTTTCTTACTTTACTTCTTCACTTTTCAAAATACTTAATACTTCTCAAAGCATACTACTAAAAACTGAAATTCTATCTTCTTTTCTTACTCTACTTCTATACTTTTCTAAATACTTAATACTTCTCAAACATACTCCTCAAAACTAAAATTTATTCTTTTTATCTTACTCTACTTTTTCACTTTTCAAAATACTTAATACTTCTCAAAGCATACTACTTAAAACTGAAATTCTATCTTCTTTTCTTACTTTACTTCTTCTCTTTTCAAAATACTTACTTTTTTTATCTCAAAGCATACTCCTTAAAACTAAAATTTATTCTTTTTATCTTACTTTACTTCTTCACTTTTCAAAATACTTAATACTTCTCAAAGCATACTACTTAAAACTGAAATTCTATCTTCTTTTCTTGCTCTACTTTTTCACTTTTCTAAATACTTAATACTTCTCAAAACATACTCCTTAAAACTAAAATTTATTCTTTTTATCTTACTTTACTTCTTCACTTTTCTAAATACTTAATACTTCTCAAAGCATACTCCTTAAAACGTAAATTCTATCTTCTTTTCTTACTTTACTTCTTCACTTTTCAAAATACTTAATACTTCTCAAAGCATACTACTAAAAACTGAAATTCTATCTTCTTTTCTTACTCTACTTCTTCACTTTTTGGAATATTCAATACTTCTCAAAGCTTACTCCTAAAACTAAAATTTATTCTTTTTATCTTACTCTACTTTTTCACTTTTCAAAATACTTAATACTTCTCAAAGCATACTACTTAAAATTGAAATTCCATCTTCTTTTCTTACTCTACTTCTATACTTTTCTAAATACTTAATACTTCTCAAAGCATATTACTTAAAACTGAAATTCTATCTTCTTTTCTTACTTTACTTCTTCACTTTTCTAAAAACTTAATACTTCTCAAAGCTTACTCCTAAAACTAAAATTTATTCTTTTTATCTTACTCTACTTCTTCACTTTTCTAAATACTTAATACTTCTCAAAGCATACTCCATAAAACTGAAATTCTATCTTCTTTTCTTACTCTACTTCTTCACTTTTCTAAATACTTAATACTTCTCAAAGCATACTACTTAAAACTGAAATTCTATCTTCTTTTCTTACTCTACTTCTTCACTTTTCTAAATACTTACTTCTTTTATCTCAAAGCTTACTCCTAAAACTAAAATTTATTCTTTTTATCTTACTCTACTTCTTCACTTTTCTAAATACTTAATACTTCTCAAAGCATACTCCATAAAACTGAAATTCTATCTTCTTTTCTTACTCTACTTCTTCACTTTTTGGAATATTCAATACTTCTCAAAGCTTACTCCTAAAACTAAAATTTATTCTTTTTATCTTACTCTACTTTTTCACTTTTCAAAATACTTAATACTTCTCAAAGCATACTACTTAAAATTGAAATTCCATCTTCTTTTCTTACTCTACTTCTATACTTTTCTAAATACTTAATACTTCTCAAAACATACTCCTCAAAACTAAAATTTATTCTTTTTATCTTACTCTACTTTTTCACTTTTCAAAATACTTAATACTTCTCAAAGCATACTACTTAAAACTGAAATTCTATCTTCTTTTCATACTTTACTTCTTCACTTTTCTAAATACTTAATACTTCTCAAAGCATATTACTTAAAACTGAAATTCTATCTTCTTTTCTTACTTTACTTCTTCACTTTTCTAAAAACTTAATACTTCTCAAAGCTTACTCCTAAAACTAAAATTTATTCTTTTTATCTTACTCTACTTCTTCACTTTTCTAAATACTTAATACTTCTCAAAGCATACTCCATAAAACTGAAATTCTATCTTCTTTTCTTACTCTACTTCTTCACTTTTCTAAATACTTAATACTTCTCAAAGCATACTACTTAAAACTGAAATTCTATCTTCTTTTCTTACTCTACTTCTTCACTTTTCTAAATACTTACTTCTTTTATCTCAAAGCTTACTCCTAAAACTAAAATTTATTCTTTTTATCTTACTCTACTTCTTCACTTTTCTAAATACTTAATACTTCTCAAAGCATACTCCATAAAACTGAAATTCTATCTTCTTTTCTTACTTTACTTCTTCACTTTTCTAAATACTTAATACTTCTCAAAGCATACTACTTAAAACTGAAATTCTATCTTCTTTTCTTACTTTACTTCTTCACTTTTCTAAATACTTAATACTTCTCAAAGCATACTACTTAAAACTGAAATTCTATCTTCTTTTCTTACTCTACTTCTTCACTTTTCTAAATACTTAATACTTCTCAAAGCATACTACTTAAAACTGAAATTCTATCTTCTTTTCTTACTTTACTTCTTCACTTTTCTAAATACTTAATACTTCTCAAAGCATACTCCTTAAAACGTAAATTCTATCTTCTTTTCTTGCTCTACTTTTTCACTTTTCTAAATACTTAATACTTCTCAAAGCTTACTCCTCAAAACTAAAATTTATTCTTTTTATCTTACTTTACTTCTTCACTTTTCTAAATACTTAATACTTCTCAAAGCATACTCCTTAAAACGTAAATTCTATCTTCTTTTCTTACTCTACTTCTTCACTTTTCTAAATACTTAATACTTCTCAAAGCATACTACTTAAAACTGAAATTCTATCTTCTTTTCTTACTCTACTTCTTCACTTTTCTAAATACTTAATACTTCTCAAAACATACTCCTTAAAACTAAAATTTATTCTTTTTATCTTACTTTACTTCTTCACTTTTCTAAATACTTAATACTTCTCAAAGCATACTACTTAAAACTGAAATTCTATCTTCTTTTCTTACTCTACTTCTTCACTTTTCAAAATACTTAATACTTCTCAAAGCATACTACTTAAAACTGAAATTCTATCTTCTTTTCTTACTCTACTTCTTCACTTTTCAAAATACTTAATACTTCTCAAAGCATACTACTTAAAACTGAAATTCTATCTTCTTTTCTTACTCTACTTCTTCACTTTTCTAAATACTTAATACTTCTCAAAACATACTCCTTAAAACTAAAATTTATTCTTTTTATCTTACTTTACTTCTTCACTTTTCTAAATACTTAATACTTCTCAAAGCATACTACTTAAAACTGAAATTCTATCTTCTTTTCTTACTCTACTTCTTCACTTTTCAAAATACTTAATACTTCTCAAAGCATACTACTTAAAACTGAAATTCTATCTTCTTTTCTTACTCTACTTCTTCACTTTTCAAAATACTTAATACTTCTCAAAGCATACTACTTAAAACTGAAATTCTATCTTCTTTTCTTACTTTACTTCTTCACTTTTCTAAATACTTAATACTTCTCAAAGCATACTACTTAAAACTGAAATTCTATCTTCTTTTCTTACTCTACTTCTTCACTTTTCTAAATACTTAATACTTCTCAAAGCATACTACTTAAAACTGAAATTCTATCTTCTTTTCTTACTTTACTTCTTCACTTTTCTAAATACTTAATACTTCTCAAAGCATACTCCTTAAAACGTAAATTCTATCTTCTTTTCTTGCTCTACTTTTTCACTTTTCTAAATACTTAATACTTCTCAAAGCTTACTCCTCAAAACTAAAATTTATTCTTTTTATCTTACTTTACTTCTTCACTTTTCTAAATACTTAATACTTCTCAAAGCATACTCCTTAAAACGTAAATTCTATCTTCTTTTCTTACTCTACTTCTTCACTTTTCTAAATACTTAATACTTCTCAAAACATACTCCTTAAAACTAAAATTTATTCTTTTTATCTTACTTTACTTCTTCATTTTTCTAAATACTTAATACTTCTCAAAGCATACTCCTTAAAACGTAAATTCTATCTTTTTATCTTACTTTACTTCTTCACTTTTCTAAATACTTAATACTTCTCAAAGCTTACTCCTCAAAACTAAAATTTATTCTTTTTATCTTACTTTACTTCTTCACTTTTCTAAATACTTAATACTTCTCAAAGCATACTCCTTAAAACGTAAATTCTATCTTCTTTTCTTACTCTACTTCTTCACTTTTCTAAATACTTAATACTTCTCAAAGCATACTACTTAAAACTGAAATTCTATCTTCTTTTCTTACTCTACTTCTTCACTTTTCTAAATACTTAATACTTCTCAAAACATACTCCTTAAAACTAAAATTTATTCTTTTTATCTTACTTTACTTCTTCACTTTTCTAAATACTTAATACTTCTCAAAGCATACTACTTAAAACTGAAATTCTATCTTCTTTTCTTACTCTACTTCTTCACTTTTCAAAATACTTAATACTTCTCAAAGCATACTACTTAAAACTGAAATTCTATCTTCTTTTCTTACTCTACTTCTTCACTTTTCAAAATACTTAATACTTCTCAAAGCATACTACTTAAAACTGAAATTCTATCTTCTTTTCATACTCTACTTCTTCACTTTTCTAAATACTTAATACTTCTCAAAACATACTCCTTAAAACTAAAATTTATTCTTTTTATCTTACTTTACTTCTTCACTTTTCTAAATACTTAATACTTCTCAAAGCATACTACTTAAAACTGAAATTCTATCTTCTTTTCTTACTCTACTTCTTCACTTTTCAAAATACTTAATACTTCTCAAAGCATACTACTTAAAACTGAAATTCTATCTTCTTTTCTTACTTTACTTCTTCACTTTTCAAAATACTTAATACTTCTCAAAGCATACTACTTAAAACTGAAATTCTATCTTCTTTTCTTACTTTACTTCTTCACTTTTCTAAATACTTAATACTTCTCAAAGCATACTACTTAAAACTGAAATTCTATCTTCTTTTCTTACTCTACTTCTTCACTTTTCTAAATACTTAATACTTCTCAAAGCATACTACTTAAAACTGAAATTCTATCTTCTTTTCTTACTTTACTTCTTCACTTTTCTAAATACTTAATACTTCTCAAAGCATACTCCTTAAAACGTAAATTCTATCTTCTTTTCTTGCTCTACTTTTTCACTTTTCTAAATACTTAATACTTCTCAAAGCTTACTCCTCAAAACTAAAATTTATTCTTTTTATCTTACTTTACTTCTTCACTTTTCTAAATACTTAATACTTCTCAAAGCATACTCCTTAAAACGTAAATTCTATCTTCTTTTCTTACTCTACTTCTTCACTTTTCTAAATACTTAATACTTCTCAAAACATACTCCTTAAAACTAAAATTTATTCTTTTTATCTTACTTTACTTCTTCATTTTTCTAAATACTTAATACTTCTCAAAGCATACTCCTTAAAACGTAAATTCTATCTTTTTATCTTACTTTACTTCTTCACTTTTCTAAATACTTAATACTTCTCAAAGCTTACTCCTCAAAACTAAAATTTATTCTTTTTATCTTACTTTACTTCTTCACTTTTCTAAATACTTAATACTTCTCAAAGCATACTACTTAAAACTGAAATTCTATCTTCTTTTCTTACTCTACTTCTTCACTTTTCTAAATACTTACTTCTTTTATCTCAAAGCTTACTCCTAAAACTAAAATTTATTCTTTTTATCTTACTTTACTTCTTCACTTTTCAAAATACTTAATATTTCTCAAAGCATACTCCATAAAACTGAAATTCTATCTTCTTTTCTTACTCTACTTCTTCACTTTTCTAAATACTTAATACTTCTCAAAGCATACTACTTAAAACTGAAATTCTATCTTCTTTTCTTACTCTACTTCTTCACTTTTCTAAATACTTACTTCTTTTATCTCAAAGCTTACTCCTAAAACTAAAATTTATTCTTTTTATCTTACTTTACTTCTTCACTTTTCAAAATACTTAATAATTCTCAAAGCATACTACTTAAAACTGAAATTCTATCTTCTTTTCTTACTTTACTTCTTCACTTTTCAAAATACTTAATACTTCTCAAAGCATACTACTTAAAACTGAAATTCTATCTTCTTTTCTTACTCTACTTCTTCACTTTTCTAAATACTTAATACTTCTTAAAACATACTCCTCAAAACTAAAATTTATTCTTTTTATCTTACTTTACTTCTTCACTTTTCAAAATACTTAATACTTCTCAAAGCATACTACTTAAAACTGAAATTCTTTCTTCTTTTCTTACTCTACTTCTTCACTTTTCTAAATACTTAATACTTCTCAAAGCATACTACTTAAAACTGAAATTCTATCTTCTTTTCTTACTCTACTTCTTCACTTTTCTAAATACTTAATACTTCTCAAAGCATACTCCATAAAACTGAAATTCTATCTTCTTTTCTTACTTTACTTCTTCTCTTTTCTAAATACTTAATACTTCTCAAAGCATACTACTTAAAACTGAAATTCTATCTTCTTTTCTTACTCTACTTCTTCACTTTTCTAAATACTTAATACTTCTCAAAACATACTCCTCAAAACAAAAATTTATTCTTTTTATCTTACTTTACTTCTTCACTTTTCAAAATACTTAATACTTCTCAAAGCATACTACTTAAAACTGAAATTCTTTCTTCTTTTCTTACTCTACTTCTTCACTTTTCTAAATACTTAATACTTCTCAAAGCATACTACTTAAAACTGAAATTCTATCTTCTTTTCTTACTCTACTTCTTCACTTTTCTAAATACTTAATACTTCTCAAAGCATACTCCATAAAACTGAAATTTATTCTTTTTATCTTACTTTACTTCTTCACTTTTCAAAATACTTAATACTTCTCAAAGCATACTACTTAAAACTGAAATTCTATCTTCTTTTCTTGCTTTACTTCTTCACTTTTCAAAATACTTCTTTAACTCAAATCATACTCCTCAAAACTAAAATTTATTCTTTTTATCTTACTTTACTTCTTCACTTTTCTAAATACTTAATACTTCTCAAAGCATACTACTTAAAACTGAAATTCTATCTTCTTTTCTTACTCTACTTCTTCACTTTTCTAAATACTTAATACTTCTCAAAGCATACTACTTAAAACTGAAATTCTATCTTCTTTTCTTACTTTACTTCTTCACTTTTCTAAATACTTACTTCTTTTATCTCAAAGCTTACTCATAAAACTAAAATTTATTCTTTTTATCTTACTTTACTTCTTCACTTTTCAAAATACTTAATACTTCTCAAAGCATACTACTTAAAACTGAAATTCTATCTTCTTTTCTTACTTTACTTCTTCACTTTTCTAAATACTTACTTCTTTTATCTCAAAGCTTACTCCTAAAACTAAAATTTATTCTTTTTATCTTACTTTACTTCTTCACTTTTCAAAATACTTAATAATTCTCAAAGCATACTACTTAAAACTGAAATTCTATCTTCTTTTCTTACTTTACTTCTTCACTTTTCAAAATACTTAATACTTCTCAAAGCATACTACTTAAAACTGAAATTCTATCTTCTTTTCTTACTCTACTTCTTCACTTTTCTAAATACTTAATACTTCTCAAAGCATACTCCATAAAACTGAAATTCTATCTTCTTTTCTTACTTTACTTCTTCTCTTTTCTAAATACTTAATACTTCTCAAAGCATACTACTTAAAACTGAAATTCTATCTTCTTTTCTTACTCTACTTCTTCACTTTTCTAAATACTTAATACTTCTCAAAACATACTCCTCAAAACTAAAATTTATTCTTTTTATCTTACTTTACTTCTTCACTTTTCAAAATACTTAATACTTCTCAAAGCATACTACTTAAAACTGAAATTCTATCTTCTTTTCTTACTCTACTTCTTCACTTTTCAAAATACTTAATACTTCTCAAAGCATACTACTTAAAACTGAAATTCTATCTTCTTTTCTTACTCTACTTCTTCACTTTTCTAAATACTTAATACTTCTCAAAGCATACTCCATAAAACTGAAATTCTATCTTCTTTTCTTACTCTACTTCTTCACTTTTCTAAATACTTAATACTTCTCAAAGCATACTACTTAAAACTGAAATTCTATCTTCTTTTCTTACTCTACTTCTTCACTTTTCTAAATACTTACTTCTTTTATCTCAAAGCTTACTCCTAAAACTAAAATTTATTCTTTTTGTCTTACTTTACTTCTTCACTTTTCAAAATACTTAATAATTCTCAAAGCATACTACTTAAAACTGAAATTCTATCTTCTTTTCTTACTTTACTTCTTCACTTTTCAAAATACTTAATACTTCTCAAAGCATACTACTAAAAACTGAAATTCTATCTTCTTTTCTTACTCTACTTCTTCACTTTTTGGAATATTCAATACTTCTCAAAGCTTACTCCTCAAAACTAAAATTTATTCTTTTTATCTTACTTTACTTCTTCACTTTTCTAAATACTTAATACTTCTCAAAGCATACTACTTAAAACTGAAATTCTATCTTCTTTTCTTACTCTACTTCTTCACTTTTCTAAATACTTAATAATTCTCAAAGCATACTACTTAAAACTGAAATTCTATCTTCTTTTCTTACTTTACTTCTTCACTTTTCTAAATACTTAATACTTCTCAAAACATACTCCTTAAAACTAAAATTTATTCTTTTTATCTTACTTTACTTCTTCACTTTTCTAAATACTTAATACTTCTCAAAGCATACTACTTAAAACTGAAATTCTATCTTCTTTTCTTACTCTACTTCTTCACTTTTCAAAATACTTAATACTTCTCAAAGCATACTACTTAAAACTGAAATTCTATCTTCTTTTCTTACTCTACTTCTTCACTTTTCTAAATACTTAATACTTCTCAAAGCATACTACTTAAAACTGAAATTCTATCTTCTTTTCTTACTCTACTTCTTCACTTTTTAAATACTTAATACTTCTCAAAACATACTCCTTAAAACTAAAATTTATTCTTTTTATCTTACTTTACTTCTTCACTTTTCTAAATACTTAATACTTCTCAAAGCATACTCCTCAAAACTAAAATTTATTCTTTTTATCTTACTTTACTTCTTCACTTTTCAAAATACTTAATACTTCTCAAAGCATACTACTTAAAACTGAAATTCTATCTTCTTTTCTTACTCTACTTCTTCACTTTTCTAAATACTTAATACTTCTCAAAGCATACTACTTAAAACTGAAATTCTATCTTCTTTTCTTACTTTACTTCTTCTCTTTTCAAAATACTTACTTTTTTTATCTCAAAGCATACTCCTTAAAACTAAAATTTATTCTTTTTATCTTACTTTACTTCTTCACTTTTCTAAATACTTAATACTTCTCAAAGCATACTACTTAAAACTGAAATTCTATCTTCTTTTCTTGCTCTACTTTTTCACTTTTCTAAATACTTAATACTTCTCAAAACATACTCCTTAAAACTAAAATTTATTCTTTTTATCTTACTTTACTTCTTCACTTTTCTAAATACTTAATACTTCTCAAAGCATACTACTTAAAACTGAAATTCTATCTTCTTTTCTTGCTCTACTTTTTCACTTTTCTAAATACTTAATACTTCTCAAAGCTTACTCCTCAAAACTGAAATTTATTCTTTTTATCTTACTTTACTTCTTCACTTTTCTAAATACTTAATACTTCTCAAAGCATACTACTTAAAACTGAAATTCTATCTTCTTTTCTTACTCTACTTCTTCACTTTTCTAAATACTTAATACTTCTCAAAGCATACTACTTAAAACTGAAATTCTATCTTCTTTTCTTACTTTACTTCTTCACTTTTCAAAATACTTAATATTTCTCAAAGCATACTCCATAAAACTGAAATTCTATCTTCTTTTCTTACTCTACTTCTTCACTTTTCTAAATACTTAATACTTCTCAAAGCATACTACTTAAAACTGAAATTCTATCTTCTTTTCTTACTCTACTTCTTCACTTTTCTAAATACTTACTTCTTTTATCTCAAAGCTTACTCCTAAAACTAAAATTTATTCTTTTTATCTTACTTTACTTCTTCACTTTTCAAAATACTTAATAATTCTCAAAGCTTACTCCTCAAAACTAAAATTTATTCTTTTTATCTTACTTTACTTCTTCACTTTTCAAAATACTTAATACTTCTCAAAGCATACTACTAAAAACTGAAATTCTATCTTCTTTTCTTACTTTACTTCTTCACTTTTCTAAATACTTAATACTTCTCAAAACATACTCCTCAAAACTAAAATTTATTCTTTTTATCTTACTTTACTTCTTCACTTTTCAAAATACTTAATACTTCTCAAAGCATACTACTTAAAACTGAAATTCTATCTTCTTTTCTTACTCTACTTCTTCACTTTTCAAAATACTTAATACTTCTCAAAGCATACTACTTAAAACTGAAATTCTATCTTCTTTTCTTACTCTACTTCTTCACTTTTCTAAATACTTAATACTTCTCAAAGCATACTCCATAAAACTGAAATTCTATCTTCTTTTCTTACTTTACTTCTTCTCTTTTCTAAATACTTAATACTTCTCAAAGCATACTACTTAAAACTGAAATTCTATCTTCTTTTCTTACTCTACTTCTTCACTTTTCTAAATACTTAATACTTCTCAAAACATACTCCTCAAAACTAAAATTTATTCTTTTTATCTTACTTTACTTCTTCACTTTTCTAAATACTTAATACTTCTCAAAGCATACTACTTAAAACTGAAATTCTATCTTCTTTTCTTACTCTACTTCTTCACTTTTCAAAATACTTAATACTTCTCAAAGCATACTACTTAAAACTGAAATTCTATCTTCTTTTCTTACTCTACTTCTTCACTTTTCTAAATACTTAATACTTCTCAAAGCATACTCCATAAAACTGAAATTCTATCTTCTTTTCTTACTTTACTTCTTCACTTTTCAAAATACTTAATACTTCTCAAAGCATACTACTTAAAACTGAAATTCTATCTTCTTTTCTTACTCTACTTCTTCACTTTTCTAAATACTTAATACTTCTCAAAGCATACTCCATAAAACTGAAATTCTATCTTCTTTTCTTACTCTACTTCTTCACTTTTCTAAATACTTAATACTTCTCAAAGCATACTACTTAAAACTGAAATTCTATCTTCTTTTCTTACTCTACTTCTTCACTTTTCTAAATACTTAATACTTCTCAAAACATACTCCTCAAAACTAAAATTTATTCTTTTTATCTTACTTTACTTCTTCACTTTTCTAAATACTTAATACTTCTCAAAACATACTACTTAAAACTGAAATTCTATCTTCTTTTCTTACTCTACTTCTTCACTTTTCTAAATACTTAATAATTCTCAAAGCATACTACTTAAAACTGAAATTCTATCTTCTTTTCTTACTTTACTTCTTCACTTTTCTAAATACTTAATACTTCTCAAAACATACTCCTTAAAACTGAAATTCTATCTTCTTTTCTTACTTTACTTCTTCACTTTTCTAAATACTTAATACTTCTCAAAGCATACTACTTAAAACTGAAATTCTATCTTCTTTTCTTACTCTACTTCTTCACTTTTCAAAATACTTAATACTTCTCAAAGCATACTACTTAAAACTGAAATTCTATCTTCTTTTCTTACTCTACTTCTTCACTTTTCTAAATACTTAATACTTCTCAAAGCATACTACTTAAAACTGAAATTCTATCTTCTTTTCTTACTTTACTTCTTCTCTTTTCAAAATACTTACTTTTTTTATCTCAAAGCATACTCCTTAAAACTAAAATTTATTCTTTTTATCTTACTTTACTTCTTCACTTTTCAAAATACTTAATACTTCTCAAAGCATACTACTTAAAACTGAAATTCTATCTTCTTTTCTTGCTCTACTTTTTCACTTTTCTAAATACTTAATACTTCTCAAAACATACTCCTTAAAACTAAAATTTATTCTTTTTATCTTACTTTACTTCTTCACTTTTCTAAATACTTAATACTTCTCAAAGCATACTCCTTAAAACGTAAATTCTATCTTCTTTTCTTGCTCTACTTTTTCACTTTTCTAAATACTTAATACTTCTCAAAGCTTACTCCTCAAAACTAAAATTTATTCTTTTTATCTTACTTTACTTCTTCACTTTTCTAAATACTTAATACTTCTCAAAGCATACTACTTAAAACTGAAATTCTATCTTCTTTTCTTACTCTACTTCTTCACTTTTCTAAATACTTAATACTTCTCAAAGCATACTACTTAAAACTGAAATTCTATCTTCTTTTCTTACTCTACTTCTTCACTTTTCTAAATACTTAATACTTCTCAAAACATACTCCTCAAAACTAAAATTTATTCTTTTTATCTTACTTTACTTCTTCACTTTTCTAAATACTTAATACTTCTCAAAACATACTACTTAAAACTGAAATTCTATCTTCTTTTCTTACTCTACTTCTTCACTTTTCTAAATACTTAATAATTCTCAAAGCATACTACTTAAAACTGAAATTCTATCTTCTTTTCTTACTTTACTTCTTCACTTTTCTAAATACTTAATACTTCTCAAAACATACTCCTTAAAACTGAAATTCTATCTTCTTTTCTTACTTTACTTCTTCACTTTTCTAAATACTTAATACTTCTCAAAGCATACTACTTAAAACTGAAATTCTATCTTCTTTTCTTACTCTACTTCTTCACTTTTCAAAATACTTAATACTTCTCAAAGCATACTACTTAAAACTGAAATTCTATCTTCTTTTCTTACTCTACTTCTTCACTTTTCTAAATACTTAATACTTCTCAAAGCATACTACTTAAAACTGAAATTCTATCTTCTTTTCTTACTTTACTTCTTCTCTTTTCAAAATACTTACTTTTTTTATCTCAAAGCATACTCCTTAAAACTAAAATTTATTCTTTTTATCTTACTTTACTTCTTCACTTTTCAAAATACTTAATACTTCTCAAAGCATACTACTTAAAACTGAAATTCTATCTTCTTTTCTTGCTCTACTTTTTCACTTTTCTAAATACTTAATACTTCTCAAAACATACTCCTTAAAACTAAAATTTATTCTTTTTATCTTACTTTACTTCTTCACTTTTCTAAATACTTAATACTTCTCAAAGCATACTCCTTAAAACGTAAATTCTATCTTCTTTTCTTGCTCTACTTTTTCACTTTTCTAAATACTTAATACTTCTCAAAGCTTACTCCTCAAAACTAAAATTTATTCTTTTTATCTTACTTTACTTCTTCACTTTTCTAAATACTTAATACTTCTCAAAGCATACTACTTAAAACTGAAATTCTATCTTCTTTTCTTACTCTACTTCTTCACTTTTCTAAATACTTAATACTTCTCAAAGCATACTACTTAAAACGTAAATTCTATCTTCTTTTCTTACTTTACTTCTTCACTTTTCAAAATACTTAATACTTCTCAAAGCATACTACTAAAAACTGAAATTCTATCTTCTTTTCTTACTCTACTTCTTCACTTTTTGGAATATTCAATACTTCTCAAAGCTTACTCCTAAAACTAAAATTTATTCTTTTTATCTTACTCTACTTTTTCACTTTTCAAAATACTTAATACTTCTCAAAGCATACTACTTAAAATTGAAATTCCATCTTCTTTTCTTACTCTACTTCTATACTTTTCTAAATACTTAATACTTCTCAAAACATACTCCTCAAAACTAAAATTTATTCTTTTTATCTTACTCTACTTCTTCACTTTTCTAAATACTTAATACTTCTCAAAGCATACTACTTAAAACTGAAATTCTATCTTCTTTTCTTACTTTACTTCTT
>CAMPDV010006767.1:0-35777 GCA_946699065.1 Loxodes magnus
AAGAAAAGTGATTAAGAAAAGATAGAAAAAGAGTGTGAAGATCATAATTGAAAGTATCTAGAAGTTAAATAAGATTTCAAAGAAAAGTGAATAAGAAAAGATAGAAAAAGAGTGTGAAGATCATAATTGAAAGTATCTAGAAGTTAAATAAGATTTCTAAGAAAAGTGAATAAGAAAAGATAGAAAAAGAGTGTGAAGATCATAATTGAAAGTATCTAGAAGTTAAATAAGATTTCTAAGAAAAGTGATTAAGAAAAGATAGAAAAAGAGTGTGAAGATCATAATTGAAAGTATCTAGAAGTTAAATAAGATTTCTAAGAAAAGTGAATAAGAAAAGATAGAAAAAGAGTGTGAAGATCATAATTGAAAGTATCTAGAAGTTAAATAAGATTTCTAAGAAAAGTGAATAAGAAAAGATAGAAAAAGAGTGTGAAGATCATAATTGAAAGTATCTAGAAGTTAAATAAGATTTCTAAGAAAATTGAATAAGAAAAATAGAAAGAGAGAGCAAAGATCATAATTGAAAGTATCTAGAAGTTAAATAAGATTTCTAAGAAAAGTGAATAAGAAAAGTAAGAAAAAGAGTGTGAAGATCATAATTGAAAGTATCTAGAAGTTAAATAAGATTTCTAAGAAAAGTGAATAAGAAAAGATAGAAAAAGAGTGTGAAGATCATAATTGAAAGTATCTAGAAGTTAAATAAGATTTCTAAGAAAAGTGAATAAGAAAAGATAGAAAAAGAGTGTGAAGATCATAATTGAAAGTATCTAGAAGTTAAATAAGATTTCTAAGAAAAGTGAATAAGAAAAGATAGAAAAAAAGGGTGAAGATCATAATTGAAAGTATCTAGAAGTTAAATAAGATTTCTAAGAAAAGTGAATAAGAAAAGACAGAAAAAAAGGTGAAGATCATAATTGAAAGTATCTAGAAGTTAAATAAGATTTCTAAGAAAAGTGAATAAGAAAAGATAGAAAAAGAGTGTGAAGATCATAATTGAAAGTATCTAGATTTTAATAAGATTTCTAAGAAAAGTGAATAAGAAAAGACAGAAAAAGAGTGTGAAGATCATAATTGAAAGTATCTAGAAGTTAAATAAGATTTCTAAGAAAAGTGATTAAGAAAAGATAGAAAGAGAGAGCAAAGATCATAATTGAAAGTATCTAGAAGTTAAATAAGATTTCTAAGAAAAGTGAATAAGAAAAGATAGAAAAAGAGTGTGAAGATCATAATTGAAAGTATCTAGAAGTTAAATAAGATTTCTAAGAAAAGTGAATAAGAAAAGATAGAAAAAGAGTGTGAAGATCATAATTGAAAGTATCTAGATTTTAAATAAGATTTCTAAGAAAAGTGAATAAGAAAAGATAGAAAAAGAGTGTGAAGATCATAATTGAAAGTATCTAGAAGTTAAATAAGATTTCTAAGAAAAGTGAATAAGAAAAGATAGAAAAAGAGTGTGAAGATCATAATTGAAAGTATCTAGAAGTTAAATAAGATTTCTAAGAAAAGTGAATAAGAAAAGATAGAAAAAGAGTGTGAAGATCATAATTGAAAGTATCTAGAAGTTAAATAAGATTTCTAAGAAAAGTGAATAAGAAAAGATAGAAAAAGAGTGTGAAGATCATAATTCAAAGTATCTAGAAGTTAAATAAGATTTCTAAGAAAATTGAATAAGAAAAGATAGAAAAAGAGTGTGAAGATCATAATTGAAAGTATCTAGAAGTTAAATAAGATTTCTAAGAAAAGTGAATAAGAAAAGATAGAAAAAGAGTGTGAAGATCATAATTGAAAGTATCTAGAAGTTAAATAAGATTTCTAAGAAAAGTGATTAAGAAAAGATAGAAAAAGAGTGTGAAGATCATAATTGAAAGTATCTAGAAGTTAAATAAGATTTCAAAGAAAAGTGAATAAGAAAAGATAGAAAAAGAGTGTGAAGATCATAATTGAAAGTATCTAGAAGTTAAATAAGATTTCTAAGAAAAGTGAATAAGAAAAGATAGAAAAAGAGTGTGAAGATCATAATTGAAAGTATCTAGAAGTTAAATAAGATTTCTAAGAAAAGTGAATAAGAAAAATAGAAAGAGAGAGCAAAGATCATAATTGAAAGTATCTAGAAGTTAAATAAGATTTCTAAGAAAAGTGAATAAGAAAAGATAGAAAAAGAGTGTGAAGATCATAATTGAAAGTATCTAGAAGTTAAATAAGATTTCAAAGAAAAGTGAATAAGAAAAGATAGAAAAAGAGTGTGAAGATCATAATTGAAAGTATCTAGAAGTTAAATAAGATTTCTAAGAAAAGTGAATAAGAAAAGTAAGAAAAAGAGTGTGAAGATCATAATTGAAAGTATCTAGATTTTAAATAAGATTTCTAAGAAAAGTGAATAAGAAAAGATAGAAAAAGAGTGTGAAGATCATAATTGAAAGTATCTAGAAGTTAAATAAGATTTCTAAGAAAAGTGATTAAGAAAAGATAGAAAAAGAGTGTGAAGATCATAATTGAAAGTATCTAGAAGTTAAATAAGATTTCAAAGAAAAGTGAATAAGAAAAGATAGAAAAAGAGTGTGAAGATCATAATTGAAAGTATCTAGAAGTTAAATAAGATTTCAAAGAAAAGTGAATAAGAAAAGATAGAAAAAGAGTGTGAAGATCATAATTGAAAGTATCTAGAAGTTAAATAAGATTTCAAAGAAAAGTGAATAAGAAAAGATAGAAAAAGAGTGTGAAGATCATAATTGAAAGTATCTAGAAGTTAAATAAGATTTCTAAGAAAAGTGAATAAGAAAAGTAAGAAAAAGAGTGTGAAGATCATAATTGAAAGTATCTAGATTTTAAATAAGATTTCTAAGAAAAGTGAATAAGAAAAGATAGAAAAAGAGTGTGAAGATCATAATTGAAAGTATCTAGAAGTTAAATAAGATTTCTAAGAAAAGTGATTAAGAAAAGATAGAAAAAGAGTGTGAAGATCATAATTGAAAGTATCTAGAAGTTAAATAAGATTTCAAAGAAAAGTGAATAAGAAAAGATAGAAAAAGAGTGTGAAGATCATAATTGAAAGTATCTAGAAGTTAAATAAGATTTCTAAGAAAAGTGAATAAGAAAAGATAGAAAAAGAGTGTGAAGATCATAATTGAAAGTATCTAGAAGTTAAATAAGATTTCTAAGAAAAGTGAATAAGAAAAATAGAAAGAGAGAGCAAAGATCATAATTGAAAGTATCTAGAAGTTAAATAAGATTTCTAAGAAAAGTGAATAAGAAAAGATAGAAAAAGAGTGTGAAGATCATAATTCAAAGTATCTAGAAGTTAAATAAGATTTCTAAGAAAAGTGAATAAGAAAAGATAGAAAAAAAGGGTGAAGATCATAATTGAAAGTATCTAGAAGTTAAATAAGATTTCTAAGAAAAGTGAATAAGAAAAGACAGATAAGAGTGTGAAGATCATAATTGAAAGTATCTAGAAGTTAAATAAGATTTCTAAGAAAAGTGAATAAGAAAAGATAGAAAAAGAGTGTGAAGATCATAATTGAAAGTATCTAGAAGTTAAATAAGATTTCTAAGAAAAGTGAATAAGAAAAGATAGAAAAAGAGTGTGAAGATCATAATTGAAAGTATCTAGAAGTTAAATAAGATTTCTAAGAAAAGTGAATAAGAAAAGATAGAAAAAGAGTGTGAAGATCATAATTGAAAATATCTAGAAGTAAAATAAGATTTCTAAGAAAAGTGAATAAGAAAAGATAGAAAAAGAGTGTGAAGATCATAATTGAAAGTATCTAGAAGTTAAATAAGATTTCTAAGAAAAGTGAATAAGAAAAGACAGAAAAAAAGGTGAAGATCATAATTGAAAGTATCTAGAAGTTAAATAAGATTTCTAAGAAAAGTGAATAAGAAAAGATAGAAAAAGAGTGTGAAGATCATAATTGAAAGTATCTAGATTTTAAATAAGATTTCTAAGAAAAGTGAATAAGAAAAGACAGAAAAAGAGTGTGAAGATCATAATTGAAAGTATCTTGAAGTTAAATAAGATTTCTAAGAAAAGTGATTAAGAAAAGATAGAAAGAGAGAGCAAAGATCATAATTGAAAGTATCTAGAAGTTAAATAAGATTTCTAAGAAAAGTGAATAAGAAAAGATAGAAAAAGAGTGTGAAGATCATAATTGAAAGTATCTAGAAGTTAAATAAGATTTCTAAGAAAAGTGAATAAGAAAAGATAGAAAAAGAGTGTGAAGATCATAATTGAAAGTATCTAGATTTTAAATAAGATTTCTAAGAAAAGTGAATAAGAAAAGATAGAAAAAGAGTGTGAAGATCATAATTGAAAGTATCTAGAAGTTAAATAAGATTTCTAAGAAAAGTGAATAAGAAAAGATAGAAAAAGAGTGTGAAGATCATAATTGAAAGTATCTAGAAGTTAAATAAGATTTCTAAGAAAAGTGAATAAGAAAAGATAGAAAAAGAGTGTGAAGATCATAATTGAAAATATCTAGAAGTAAAATAAGATTTCTAAGAAAAGTGAATAAGAAAAGATAGAAAAAGAGTGTGAAGATCATAATTCAAAGTATCTAGAAGTTAAATAAGATTTCTAAGAAAAGTGAATAAGAAAAGATAGAAAAAAAGGGTGAAGATCATAATTGAAAGTATCTAGAAGTTAAATAAGATTTCTAAGAAAAGTGAATAAGAAAAGATAGAAAAAGAGTGTGAAGATCATAATTGAAAGTATCTAGATTTTAAATAAGATTTCTAAGAAAAGTGAATAAGAAAAGATAGAAAAAGAGTGTGAAGATCATAATTGAAAGTATCTAGAAGTTAAATAAGATTTCTAAGAAAAGTGATTAAGAAAAGATAGAAAAAGAGTGTGAAGATCATAATTGAAAGTATCTAGAAGTTAAATAAGATTTCAAAGAAAAGTGAATAAGAAAAGATAGAAAAAGAGTGTGAAGATCATAATTGAAAGTATCTAGAAGTTAAATAAGATTTCTAAGAAAAGTGAATAAGAAAAGATAGAAAAAGAGTGTGAAGATCATAATTGAAAGTATCTAGAAGTTAAATAAGATTTCTAAGAAAATTGAATAAGAAAAATAGAAAGAGAGAGCAAAGATCATAATTGAAAGTATCTAGAAGTTAAATAAGATTTCTAAGAAAAGTGAATAAGAAAAGTAAGAAAAAGA
The DNA here is from genome assembly GCA_946699065.1 of Loxodes magnus. Lineage (NCBI taxonomy): Eukaryota > Ciliophora > Karyorelictea > Loxodida > Loxodidae > Loxodes > Loxodes magnus. Next base: position 5,160 of record CAMPDV010006767.1, read on the forward strand.
GTGTGAAGATCATAATTGAAAGTATCTAGAAGTTAAATAAGATTTCTAAGAAAAGTGAATAAGAAAAGATAGAAAAAGAGTGTGAAGATCATAATTGAAAGTATCTAGAAGTTAAATAAGATTTCTAAGAAAAGTGAATAAGAAAAGATAGAAAAAGAGTGTGAAGATCATAATTGAAAGTATCTAGAAGTTAAATAAGATTTCTAAGAAAATTGAATAAGAAAAATAGAAAGAGAGAGCAAAGATCATAATTGAAAGTATCTAGAAGTTAAATAAGATTTCTAAGAAAAGTGAATAAGAAAAGATAGAAAAAGAGTGTGAAGATCATAATTGAAAGTATCTAGAAGTTAAATAAGATTTCTAAGAAAAGTGAATAAGAAAAGATAGAAAAAGAGTGTGAAGATCATAATTGAAAGTATCTAGATTTTAAATAAGATTTCTAAGAAAAGTGAATAAGAAAAGATAGAAAAAGAGTGTGAAGATCATAATTGAAAGTATCTAGAAGTTAAATAAGATTTCTAAGAAAAGTGAATAAGAAAAGATAGAAAAAGAGTGTGAAGATCATAATTCAAAGTATCTAGATTTTAAATAAGATTTCTAAGAAAAGTGAATAAGAAAAGATAGAAAAAGAGTGTGAAGATCATAATTCAAAGTATCTAGAAGTTAAATAAGATTTCTAAGAAAAGTGAATAAGAAAAGATAGAAAAAGAGTGTGAAGATCATAATTGAAAGTATCTAGAAGTTAAATAAGATTTCTAAGAAAAGTGAATAAGAAAAGATAGAAAAAGAGTGTGAAGATCATAATTGAAAGTATCTAGAAGTTAAATAAGATTTCTAAGAAAAGTGAATAAGAAAAGATAGAAAAAGAGTGTGAAGATCATAATTGAAAGTATCTAGATTTTAAATAAGATTTCTAAGAAAAGTGAATAAGAAAAGATAGAAAAAGAGTGTGAAGATCATAATTGAAAGTATCTAGAAGTTAAATAAGATTTCTAAGAAAAGTGATTAAGAAAAGATAGAAAAAGAGTGTGAAGATCATAATTGAAAGTATCTAGAAGTTAAATAAGATTTCAAAGAAAAGTGAATAAGAAAAGATAGAAAAAGAGTGTGAAGATCATAATTGAAAGTATCTAGAAGTTAAATAAGATTTCTAAGAAAAGTGAATAAGAAAAGATAGAAAAAGAGTGTGAAGATCATAATTGAAAGTATCTAGAAGTTAAATAAGATTTCTAAGAAAATTGAATAAGAAAAATAGAAAGAGAGAGCAAAGATCATAATTGAAAGTATCTAGAAGTTAAATAAGATTTCTAAGAAAAGTGAATAAGAAAAGTAAGAAAAAGAGTGTGAAGATCATAATTGAAAGTATCTAGAAGTTAAATAAGATTTCTAAGAAAAGTGAATAAGAAAAGATAGAAAAAGAGTGTGAAGATCATAATTGAAAGTATCTAGAAGTTAAATAAGATTTCTAAGAAAAGTGAATAAGAAAAGATAGAAAAAGAGTGTGAAGATCATAATTGAAAGTATCTAGAAGTTAAATAAGATTTCTAAGAAAAGTGAATAAGAAAAGATAGAAAAAAAGGGTGAAGATCATAATTGAAAGTATCTAGAAGTTAAATAAGATTTCTAAGAAAAGTGAATAAGAAAAGACAGAAAAAAAGGTGAAGATCATAATTGAAAGTATCTAGAAGTTAAATAAGATTTCTAAGAAAAGTGAATAAGAAAAGATAGAAAAAGAGTGTGAAGATCATAATTGAAAGTATCTAGATTTTAAATAAGATTTCTAAGAAAAGTGAATAAGAAAAGATAGAAAAAGAGTGTGAAGATCATAATTGAAAGTATCTAGAAGTTAAATAAGATTTCTAAGAAAAGTGAATAAGAAAAGATAGAAAAAGAGTGTGAAGATCATAATTCAAAGTATCTAGATTTTAAATAAGATTTCTAAGAAAAGTGAATAAGAAAAGATAGAAAAAGAGTGTGAAGATCATAATTCAAAGTATCTAGAAGTTAAATAAGATTTCTAAGAAAAGTGAATAAGAAAAGATAGAAAAAGAGTGTGAAGATCATAATTCAAAGTATCTAGAAGTTAAATAAGATTTCTAAGAAAAGTGAATAAGAAAAGATAGAAAAAGAGTGTGAAGATCATAATTGAAAGTATCTAGAAGTTAAATAAGATTTCTAAGAAAAGTGAATAAGAAAAGATAGAAAAAGAGTGTGAAGATCATAATTGAAAGTATCTAGATTTTAAATAAGATTTCTAAGAAAAGTGAATAAGAAAAGATAGAAAAAGAGTGTGAAGATCATAATTGAAAGTATCTAGAAGTTAAATAAGATTTCTAAGAAAAGTGAATAAGAAAAGATAGAAAAAAAGGTGAAGATCATAATTGAAAGTATCTAGAAGTTAAATAAGATTTCTAAGAAAAGTGAATAAGAAAAGATAGAAAAAGAGTGTGAAGATCATAATTGAAAGTATCTAGAAGTTAAATAAGATTTCTAAGAAAAGTGAATAAGAAAAGATAGAAAAAGAGTGTGAAGATCATAATTGAAAGTATCTAGAAGTTAAATAAGATTTCTAAGAAAAGTGAATAAGAAAAGATAGAAAAAGAGTGTGAAGATCATAATTGAAAGTATCTAGAAGTTAAATAAGATTTCTAAGAAAATTGAATAAGAAAAATAGAAAGAGAGAGCAAAGATCATAATTGAAAGTATCTAGAAGTTAAATAAGATTTCTAAGAAAAGTGAATAAGAAAAGTAAGAAAAAGAGTGTGAAGATCATAATTGAAAGTATCTAGAAGTTAAATAAGATTTCTAAGAAAAGTGAATAAGAAAAGATAGAAAAAGAGTGTGAAGATCATAATTGAAAGTATCTAGAAGTTAAATAAGATTTCTAAGAAAAGTGAATAAGAAAAGATAGAAAAAGAGTGTGAAGATCATAATTGAAAGTATCTAGAAGTTAAATAAGATTTCTAAGAAAAGTGAATAAGAAAAGATAGAAAAAAAGGGTGAAGATCATAATTGAAAGTATCTAGAAGTTAAATAAGATTTCTAAGAAAAGTGAATAAGAAAAGACAGAAAAAAAGGTGAAGATCATAATTGAAAGTATCTAGAAGTTAAATAAGATTTCTAAGAAAAGTGAATAAGAAAAGATAGAAAAAGAGTGTGAAGATCATAATTGAAAGTATCTAGATTTTAAATAAGATTTCTAAGAAAAGTGAATAAGAAAAGACAGAAAAAGAGTGTGAAGATCATAATTGAAAGTATCTAGAAGTTAAATAAGATTTCTAAGAAAAGTGATTAAGAAAAGATAGAAAGAGAGAGCAAAGATCATAATTGAAAGTATCTAGAAGTTAAATAAGATTTCTAAGAAAAGTGAATAAGAAAAGATAGAAAAAGAGTGTGAAGATCATAATTGAAAGTATCTAGAAGTTAAATAAGATTTCTAAGAAAAGTGAATAAGAAAAGATAGAAAAAGAGTGTGAAGATCATAATTGAAAGTATCTAGATTTTAAATAAGATTTCTAAGAAAAGTGAATAAGAAAAGATAGAAAAAGAGTGTGAAGATCATAATTGAAAGTATCTAGAAGTTAAATAAGATTTCTAAGAAAAGTGAATAAGAAAAGATAGAAAAAGAGTGTGAAGATCATAATTGAAAGTATCTAGATTTTAAATAAGATTTCTAAGAAAAGTGAATAAGAAAAGATAGAAAAAGAGTGTGAAGATCATAATTGAAAGTATCTAGAAGTTAAATAAGATTTCTAAGAAAAGTGAATAAGAAAAGATAGAAAAAGAGTGTGAAGATCATAATTGAAAGTATCTAGAAGTTAAATAAGATTTCTAAGAAAAGTGATTAAGAAAAGATAGAAAAAGAGTGTGAAGATCATAATTGAAAGTATCTAGAAGTTAAATAAGATTTCTAAGAAAAGTGAATAAGAAAAATAGAAAGAGAGAGCAAAGATCATAATTGAAAGTATCTAGAAGTTAAATAAGATTTCTAAGAAAAGTGAATAAGAAAAGATAGAAAAAGAGTGTGAAGATCATAATTGAAAGTATCTAGAAGTTAAATAAGATTTCTAAGAAAAGTGAATAAGAAAAGATAGAAAAAGAGTGTGAAGATCATAATTGAAAGTATCTAGAAGTTAAATAAGATTTCTAAGAAAAGTGAATAAGAAAAGATAGAAAAAGAGTGTGAAGATCATAATTGAAAGTATCTAGAAGTTAAATAAGATTTCAAAGAAAAGTGAATAAGAAAAGATAGAAAAAGAGTGTGAAGATCATAATTGAAAGTATCTAGAAGTTAAATAAGATTTCTAAGAAAAGTGAATAAGAAAAGATAGAAAAAGAGAGCAAAGATCATAATTGAAAGTATCTAGAAGTTAAATAAGATTTCTAAGAAAAGTGAATAAGAAAAGATAGAAAAAGAGTGTGAAGATCATAATTGAAAGTATCTAGAAGTTAAATAAGATTTCAAAGAAAAGTGAATAAGAAAAGATAGAAAAAGAGTGTGAAGATCATAATTGAAAGTATCTAGAAGTTAAATAAGATTTCTAAGAAAAGTGAATAAGAAAAGACAGAAAAAAAGGGTGAAGATCATAATTGAAAGTATCTAGAAGTTAAATAAGATTTCTAAGAAAAGTGAATAAGAAAAGATAGAAAAAGAGTGTGAAGATCATAATTGAAAGTATCTAGAAGTTAAATAAGATTTCTAAGAAAAGTGAATAAGAAAAGATAGAAAAAGAGTGTGAAGATCATAATTGAAAGTATCTAGAAGTTAAATAAGATTTCTAAGAAAAGTGAATAAGAAAAGATAGAAAAAGAGTGTGAAGATCATAATTGAAAGTATCTAGAAGTTAAATAAGATTTCTAAGAAAAGTGATTAAGAAAAGATAGAAAAAGAGAGCGAAGATCATAATTGAAAGTATCTAGAAGTTAAATAAGATTTCTAAGAAAAGTGAATAAGAAAAGACAGAAAAAAAGGTGAAGATCATAATTGAAAGTATCTAGAAGTTAAATAAGATTTCTAAGAAAAGTGAATAAGAAAAGATAGAAAAAGAGTGTGAAGATCATAATTGAAAGTATCTAGAAGTTAAATAAGATTTCTAAGAAAAGTGAATAAGAAAAGATAGAAAAAGAGTGTGAAGATCATAATTGAAAGTATCTAGATTTTAAATAAGATTTCTAAGAAAAGTGAATAAGAAAAGTAAGAAAAAGAGTGTGAAGATCATAATTGAAAGTATCTAGAAGTTAAATAAGATTTCTAAGAAAAGTGAATAAGAAAAGATAGAAAAAGAGTGTGAAGATCATAATTGAAAGTATCTAGAAGTTAAATAAGATTTCTAAGAAAAGTGAATAAGAAAAGATAGAAAAAGAGTGTGAAGATCATAATTGAAAGTATCTAGAAGTTAAATAAGATTTCTAAGAAAAGTGAATAAGAAAAGATAGAAAAAGAGTGTGAAGATCATAATTGAAAGTATCTAGAAGTAAAATAAGATTTCTAAGAAAAGTGAATAAGAAAAGATAGAAAAAGAGTGTGAAGATCATAATTGAAAGTATCTAGAAGTTAAATAAGATTTCTAAGAAAAGTGAATAAGAAAAGATAGAAAAAGAGTGTGAAGATCATAATTGAAAGTATCTAGAAGTTAAATAAGATTTCTAAGAAAAGTGAATAAGAAAAATAGAAAGAGAGAGCAAAGATCATAATTGAAAGTATCTAGAAGTTAAATAAGATTTCTAAGAAAAGTGAATAAGAAAAGATAGAAAAAGAGTGTGAAGATCATAATTGAAAGTATCTAGAAGTAAAATAAGATTTCTAAGAAAAGTGAATAAGAAAAGATAGAAAAAGAGTGTGAAGATCATAATTGAAAGTATCTAGAAGTTAAATAAGATTTCTAAGAAAAGTGAATAAGAAAAGATAGAAAAAGAGTGTGAAGATCATAATTGAAAGTATCTAGAAGTTAAATAAGATTTCTAAGAAAAGTGAATAAGAAAAGATAGAAAAAGAGTGTGAAGATCATAATTGAAAGTATCTAGAAGTTAAATAAGATTTCTAAGAAAAGTGAATAAGAAAAGATAGAAAAAGAGTGTGAAGATCATAATTGAAAGTATCTAGAAGTTAAATAAGATTTCTAAGAAAAGTGAATAAGAAAAGATAGAAAAAGAGTGTGAAGATCATAATTGAAAGTATCTAGAAGTTAAATAAGATTTCTAAGAAAAGTGAATAAGAAAAGATAGAAAAAGAGTGTGAAGATCATAATTCAAAGTATCTAGAAGTTAAATAAGATTTCTAAGAAAAGTGAATAAGAAAAGATAGAAAAAGAGTGTGAAGATCATAATTGAAAGTATCTAGAAGTTAAATAAGATTTCTAAGAAAAGTGAATAAGAAAAGATAGAAAAAGAGTGTGAAGATCATAATTGAAAGTATCTAGATTTTAAATAAGATTTCTAAGAAAAGTGAATAAGAAAAGATAGAAAAAGAGTGTGAAGATCATAATTGAAAGTATCTAGAAGTTAAATAAGATTTCTAAGAAAAGTGATTAAGAAAAGATAGAAAGAGAGAGCAAAGATCATAATTGAAAGTATCTAGAAGTTAAATAAGATTTCTAAGAAAAGTGAATAAGAAAAGATAGAAAAAGAGTGTGAAGATCATAATTGAAAGTATCTAGATTTTAAATAAGATTTCTAAGAAAAGTGAATAAGAAAAGATAGAAAAAGAGTGTGAAGATCATAATTGAAAGTATCTAGAAGTTAAATAAGATTTCTAAGAAAAGTGATTAAGAAAAGATAGAAAAAGAGTGTGAAGATCATAATTAAAAGTATCTAGAAGTTAAATAAGATTTCTAAGAAAAGTGAATAAGAAAAGATAGAAAAAGAGTGTGAAGATCATAATTGAAAGTATCTAGAAGTTAAATATGATTTCTAAGAAAAGTGAATAAGAAAAGATAGAAAAAGATTGTGAAGATCATAATTGAAAGTATCTAGAAGTTAAATAAGATTTCTAAGAAAAGTGAATAAGAAAAGATAGAAAAAGAGTGTGAAGATCATAATTGAAAGTATCTAGAAGTTAAATAAGATTTCTAAGAAAAGTGAATAAGAAAAGATAGAAAAAGAGTGTGAAGATCATAATTGAAAGTATCTAGATTTTAAATAAGATTTCTAAGAAAAGTGAATAAGAAAAGATAGAAAAAGAGTGTGAAGATCATAATTGAAAGTATCTAGAAGTTAAATAAGATTTCTAAGAAAAGTGATTAAGAAAAGATAGAAAAAGAGTGTGAAGATCATAATTGAAAGTATCTAGAAGTTAAATAAGATTTCTAAGAAAAGTGAATAAGAAAAGTAAGAAAAAGAGTGTGAAGATCATAATTGAAAGTATCTAGAAGTTAAATAAGATTTCTAAGAAAAGTGAATAAGAAAAGATAGAAAAAGAGTGTGAAGATCATAATTGAAAGTATCTAGAAGTTAAATAAGATTTCTAAGAAAAGTGAATAAGAAAAGATAGAAAAAGAGTGTGAAGATCATAATTGAAAGTATCTAGAAGTTAAATAAGATTTCTAAGAAAAGTGATTAAGAAAAGATAGAAAAAGAGTGTGAAGATCATAATTGAAAGTATCTAGAAGTTAAATAAGATTTCTAAGAAAAGTGAATAAGAAAAGATAGAAAAAGAGTGTGAAGATCATAATTGAAAGTATCTAGAAGTTAAATAAGATTTCTAAGAAAAGTGAATAAGAAAAGATAGAAAAAGAGTGTGAAGATCATAATTGAAAGTATCTAGAAGTTAAATAAGATTTCTAAGAAAAGTGAATAAGAAAAGATAGAAAAAGAGTGTGAAGATCATAATTGAAAGTATCTAGAAGTTAAATAAGATTTCTAAGAAAAGTGATTAAGAAAAGATAGAAAAAGAGTGTGAAGATCATAATTGAAAGTATCTAGAAGTTAAATAAGATTTCTAAGAAAAGTGAATAAGAAAAGATAGAAAAAGAGTGTGAAGATCATAATTAAAAGTATCTAGAAGTAAAATAAGATTTCTAAGAAAAGTGAATAAGAAAAGATAGAAAAAGAGTGTGAAGATCATAATTGAAAGTATCTAGATTTTAAATAAGATTTCTAAGAAAAGTGATTAAGAAAAGATAGAAAGAGAGAGCAAAGATCATAATTGAAAGTATCTAGAAGTTAAATAAGATTTCTAAGAAAAGTGAATAAGAAAAGATAGAAAAAGAGTGTGAAGATCATAATTGAAAGTATCTAGATTTTAAATAAGATTTCTAAGAAAAGTGAATAAGAAAAGATAGAAAAAGAGTGTGAAGATCATAATTGAAAGTATCTAGAAGTTAAATAAGATTTCTAAGAAAAGTGAATAAGAAAAGATAGAAAAAGAGTGTGAAGATCATAATTAAAAGTATCTAGAAGTTAAATAAGATTTCTAAGAAAAGTGAATAAGAAAAATAGAAAGAGAGAGCAAAGATCATAATTGAAAGTATCTAGAAGTTAAATAAGATTTCTAAGAAAAGTGAATAAGAAAAGATAGAAAAAGAGTGTGAAGATCATAATTGAAAGTATCTAGAAGTTAAATAAGATTTCTAAGAAAAGTGAATAAGAAAAGATAGAAAAAGAGTGTGAAGATCATAATTAAAAGTATCTAGAAGTAAAATAAGATTTCTAAGAAAAGTGAATAAGAAAAGATAGAAAAAGAGTGTGAAGATCATAATTGAAAGTATCTAGATTTTAAATAAGATTTCTAAGAAAAGTGAATAAGAAAAGATAGAAAAAGAGTGTGAAGATCATAATTGAAAGTATCTAGAAGTTAAATAAGATTTCTAAGAAAAGTGATTAAGAAAAGATAGAAAAAGAGTGTGAAGATCATAATTGAAAGTATCTAGAAGTTAAATAAGATTTCTAAGAAAAGTGAATAAGAAAAGATAGAAAAAGAGTGTGAAGATCATAATTAAAAGTATCTAGAAGTAAAATAAGATTTCTAAGAAAAGTGAATAAGAAAAGATAGAAAAAGAGTGTGAAGATCATAATTGAAAGTATCTAGATTTTAAATAAGATTTCTAAGAAAAGTGAATAAGAAAAGATAGAAAAAGAGTGTGAAGATCATAATTGAAAGTATCTAGAAGTTAAATAAGATTTCTAAGAAAAGTGAATAAGAAAAGATAGAAAAAGAGTGTGAAGATCATAATTAAAAGTATCTAGAAGTTAAATAAGATTTCTAAGAAAAGTGAATAAGAAAAATAGAAAGAGAGAGCAAAGATCATAATTGAAAGTATCTAGAAGTTAAATAAGATTTCTAAGAAAAGTGAATAAGAAAAGATAGAAAAAGATTGTGAAGATCATAATTGAAAGTATCTAGAAGTTAAATAAGATTTCTAAGAAAAGTGAATAAGAAAAGATAGAAAAAGAGTGTGAAGATCATAATTGAAAGTATCTAGAAGTTAAATAAGATTTCTAAGAAAAGTGAATAAGAAAAGATAGAAAAAGAGTGTGAAGATCATAATTGAAAGTATCTAGATTTTAAATAAGATTTCTAAGAAAAGTGAATAAGAAAAGATAGAAAAAGAGTGTGAAGATCATAATTGAAAGTATCTAGAAGTTAAATAAGATTTCTAAGAAAAGTGAATAAGAAAAGATAGAAAAAGAGAGCGAAGATCATAATTGAAAGTATCTAGAAGTTAAATAATATTTCTAAGAAAAGTGAATAAGAAAAGACAGATAAGAGTGTGAAGATCATAATTGAAAGTATCTAGAAGTTAAATAAGATTTCTAAGAAAAGTGAATAAGAAAAGATAGAAAAAGAGTGTGAAGATCATAATTGAAAGTATCTAGATTTTAAATAAGATTTCTAAGAAAAGTGAATAAGAAAAGATAGAAAAAGAGTGTGAAGATCATAATTGAAAGTATCTAGGAGTTAAATAAGATTTCTAAGAAAAGTGAATAAGAAAAGTAAGAAAAAAAAGGTGAAGATCATAATTGAAAGTATCTAGAAGTTAAATAAGATTTCTAAGAAAAGTGATTAAGAAAAGATAGAAAGAGAGAGCAAAGATCATAATTGAAAGTATCTAGAAGTTAAATAAGATTTCTAAGAAAAGTGATTAAGAAAAGATAGAAAGAGAGAGCAAAGATCATAATTGAAAGTATCTAAAAGTTAAATAAGATTTCTAAGAAAAGTGAATAAGAAAAGTAAGAAAAAGAGTGTGAAGATCATAATTGAAAGTATCTAGAAGTTAAATAAGATTTCTAAGAAAAGTGAATAAGAAAAGATAGAAAAAGAGAGCGAAGATCATAATTGAAAGTATCTAGAAGTTAAATAATATTTCTAAGAAAAGTGAATAAGAAAAGACAGATAAGAGTGTGAAGATCATAATTGAAAGTATCTAGAAGTTAAATAAGATTTCTAAGAAAAGTGAATAAGAAAAGTAAGAAAAAAAAGGTGAAGATCATAATTGAAAGTATCTAGAAGTTAAATAAGATTTCTAAGAAAAGTGATTAAGAAAAGATAGAAAGAGAGAGCAAAGATCATAATTGAAAGTATCTAGAAGTTAAATAAGATTTCTAAGAAAAGTGATTAAGAAAAGATAGAAAGAGAGAGCAAAGATCATAATTGAAAGTATCTAGATTTTAAATAAGATTTCTAAGAAAAGTGAATAAGAAAAGTAAGAAAAAGAGTGTGAAGATCATAATTGAAAGTATCTAGAAGTTAAATAAGATTTCTAAGAAAAGTGAATAAGAAAAGATAGAAAAAGAGTGTGAAGATCATAATTGAAAGTATCTAGAAGTTAAATAAGATTTCTAAGAAAAGTGATTAAGAAAAGATAGAAAAAGAGTGTGAAGATCATAATTGAAAGTATCTAGATTTTAAATAAGATTTCTAAGAAAAGTGAATAAGAAAAGATAGAAAAAGAGTGTGAAGATCATAATTGAAAGTATCTAGGAGTTAAATAAGATTTCTAAGAAAAGTGAATAAGAAAAGTAAGAAAAAAAAGGTGAAGATCATAATTGAAAGTATCTAGAAGTTAAATAAGATTTCTAAGAAAAGTGATTAAGAAAAGATAGAAAGAGAGAGCAAAGATCATAATTGAAAGTATCTAGAAGTTAAATAAGATTTCTAAGAAAAGTGATTAAGAAAAGATAGAAAGAGAGAGCAAAGATCATAATTGAAAGTATCTAGATTTTAAATAAGATTTCTAAGAAAAGTGAATAAGAAAAGTAAGAAAAAGAGTGTGAAGATCATAATTGAAAGTATCTAGAAGTTAAATAAGATTTCTAAGAAAAGTGAATAAGAAAAGATAGAAAAAGAGTGTGAAGATCATAATTGAAAGTATCTAGAAGTTAAATAAGATTTCTAAGAAAAGTGATTAAGAAAAGATAGAAAAAGAGTGTGAAGATCATAATTGAAAGTATCTAGATTTTAAATAAGATTTCTAAGAAAAGTGAATAAGAAAAGTAAGAAAAAAAAGGTGAAGATCATAATTGAAAGTATCTAGAAGTTAAATAAGATTTCTAAGAAAAGTGAATAAGAAAAGATAGAAAAAGAGTGTGAAGATCATAATTGAAAGTATCTAGAAGTTAAATAAGATTTCTAAGAAAAGTGAATAAGAAAAGATAGAAAAAGAGTGTGAAGATCATAATTAAAAGTATCTAGAAGTAAAATAAGATTTCTAAGAAAAGTGAATAAGAAAAGATAGAAAAAGAGTGTGAAGATCATAATTGAAAGTATCTAGGAGTTAAATAAGATTTCTAAGAAAAGTGAATAAGAAAAGATAGAAAAAGAGTGTGAAGATCATAATTGAAAGTATCTAGAAGTTAAATAAGATTTCTAAGAAAAGTGAATAAGAAAAGATAGAAAAAGAGTGTGAAGATCATAATTGAAAGTATCTAGAAGTTAAATAAGATTTCTAAGAAAAGTGATTAAGAAAAGATAGAAAGAGAGAGCAAAGATCATAATTGAAAGTATCTAAAAGTTAAATAAGATTTCTAAGAAAAGTGAATAAGAAAAGACAGAAAAAAAGGTGAAGATCATAATTGAAAGTATCTAGAAGTTAAATAAGATTTCTAAGAAAAGTGAATAAGAAAAGATAGAAAAAGAGTGTGAAGATCATAATTGAAAGTATCTAGAAGTTAAATAAGATTTCTAAGAAAAGTGATTAAGAAAAGATAGAAAAAGAGTGTGAAGATCATAATTGAAAGTATCTAGATTTTAAATAAGATTTCTAAGAAAAGTGAATAAGAAAAGATAGAAAAAGAGTGTGAAGATCATAATTGAAAGTATCTAGAAGTTAAATAAGATTTCTAAGAAAAGTGAATAAGAAAAGATAGAAAAAGAGTGTGAAGATCATAATTGAAAGTATCTAGATTTTAAATAAGATTTCTAAGAAAAGTGAATAAGAAAAGATAGAAAAAGAGTGTGAAGATCATAATTGAAAGTATCTAGAAGTTAAATAAGATTTCTAAGAAAAGTGATTAAGAAAAGATAGAAAAAGAGTGTGAAGATCATAATTGAAAGTATCTAGAAGTTAAATAAGATTTCTAAGAAAAGTGAATAAGAAAAGATAGAAAAAGAGTGTGAAGATCATAATTGAAAGTATCTAGAAGTTAAATAAGATTTCTAAGAAAAGTGAATAAGAAAAGATAGAAAAAGAGTGTGAAGATCATAATTGAAAGTATCTAGATTTTAAATAAGATTTCTAAGAAAAGTGAATAAGAAAAGATAGAAAAAGAGTGTGAAGATCATAATTGAAAGTATCTAGAAGTTAAATAAGATTTCTAAGAAAAGTGATTAAGAAAAGATAGAAAAAGAGTGTGAAGATCATAATTGAAAGTATCTAGAAGTTAAATAAGATTTCTAAGAAAAGTGATTAAGAAAAGATAGAAAAAGAGTGTGAAGATCATAATTGAAAGTATCTAGAAGTTAAATAAGATTTCTAAGAAAAGTGAATAAGAAAAGATAGAAAAAGAGTGTGAAGATCATAATTAAAAGTATCTAGAAGTTAAATAAGATTTCTAAGAAAAGTGATTAAGAAAAGATAGAAAAAGAGTGTGAAGATCATAATTGAAAGTATCTAGAAGTTAAATAAGATTTCTAAGAAAAGTGATTAAGAAAAGATAGAAAAAGAGTGTGAAGATCATAATTGAAAGTAATTAGATTTTAAATAAGATTTCTAAGAAAAGTGAATAAGAAAAGATAGAAAAAGAGTGTGAAGATCATAATTGAAAGTATCTAGAAGTTAAATAAGATTTCTAAGAAAAGTGAATAAGAAAAGATAGAAAAAGAGTGTGAAGATCATAATTAAAAGTATCTAGAAGTTAAATAAGATTTCTAAGAAAAGTGAATAAGAAAAGATAGAAAAAGAGTGTGAAGATCATAATTGAAAGTATCTAGAAGTTAAATATGATTTCTAAGAAAAGTGAATAAGAAAAGATAGAAAAAGATTGTGAAGATCATAATTGAAAGTATCTAGAAGTTAAATAAGATTTCTAAGAAAAGTGAATAAGAAAAGATAGAAAAAGAGTGTGAAGATCATAATTGAAAGTATCTAGAAGTTAAATAAGATTTCTAAGAAAAGTGAATAAGAAAAGATAGAAAAAGAGTGTGAAGATCATAATTGAAAGTATCTAGAAGTTAAATAAGATTTCTAAGAAAAGTGAATAAGAAAAGATAGAAAAAGAGTGTGAAGATCATAATTGAAAGTATCTAGAAGTTAAATAAGATTTCTAAGAAAAGTGATTAAGAAAAGATAGAAAAAGAGTGTGAAGATCATAATTGAAAGTATCTAGAAGTTAAATAAGATTTCTAAGAAAAGTGAATAAGAAAAGTAAGAAAAAGAGTGTGAAGATCATAATTGAAAGTATCTAGAAGTTAAATAAGATTTCTAAGAAAAGTGAATAAGAAAAGATAGAAAAAGAGAGCGAAGATCATAATTGAAAGTATCTAGAAGTTAAATAATATTTCTAAGAAAAGTGAATAAGAAAAGACAGATAAGAGTGTGAAGATCATAATTGAAAGTATCTAGAAGTTAAATAAGATTTCTAAGAAAAGTGAATAAGAAAAGATAGAAAAAGAGTGTGAAGATCATAATTGAAAGTATCTAGATTTTAAATAAGATTTCTAAGAAAAGTGAATAAGAAAAGATAGAAAAAGAGTGTGAAGATCATAATTGAAAGTATCTAGGAGTTAAATAAGATTTCTAAGAAAAGTGAATAAGAAAAGTAAGAAAAAAAAGGTGAAGATCATAATTGAAAGTATCTAGAAGTTAAATAAGATTTCTAAGAAAAGTGATTAAGAAAAGATAGAAAGAGAGAGCAAAGATCATAATTGAAAGTATCTAGAAGTTAAATAAGATTTCTAAGAAAAGTGATTAAGAAAAGATAGAAAGAGAGAGCAAAGATCATAATTGAAAGTATCTAAAAGTTAAATAAGATTTCTAAGAAAAGTGAATAAGAAAAGACAGAAAAAAAGGTGAAGATCATAATTGAAAGTATCTAGAAGTTAAATAAGATTTCTAAGAAAAGTGAATAAGAAAAGATAGAAAAAGAGTGTGAAGATCATAATTGAAAGTATCTAGATTTTAAATAAGATTTCTAAGAAAAGTGAATAAGAAAAGATAGAAAAAGAGTGTGAAGATCATAATTGAAAGTATCTAGAAGTTAAATAAGATTTCTAAGAAAAGTGAATAAGAAAAGATAGAAAAAGAGTGTGAAGATCATAATTGAAAGTATCTAGAAGTTAAATAAGATTTCTAAGAAAAGTGAATAAGAAAAGATAGAAAAAGAGTGTGAAGATCATAATTAAAAGTATCTAGAAGTTAAATAAGATTTCTAAGAAAAGTGAATAAGAAAAGATAGAAAAAGAGTGTGAAGATCATAATTGAAAGTATCTAGAAGTTAAATATGATTTCTAAGAAAAGTGAATAAGAAAAGATAGAAAAAGATTGTGAAGATCATAATTGAAAGTATCTAGAAGTTAAATAAGATTTCTAAGAAAAGTGAATAAGAAAAGATAGAAAAAGAGTGTGAAGATCATAATTGAAAGTATCTAGAAGTTAAATAAGATTTCTAAGAAAAGTGAATAAGAAAAGATAGAAAAAGAGTGTGAAGATCATAATTGAAAGTATCTAGAAGTTAAATAAGATTTCTAAGAAAAGTGAATAAGAAAAGATAGAAAAAGAGTGTGAAGATCATAATTGAAAGTATCTAGAAGTTAAATAAGATTTCTAAGAAAAGTGATTAAGAAAAGATAGAAAAAGAGTGTGAAGATCATAATTGAAAGTATCTAGAAGTTAAATAAGATTTCTAAGAAAAGTGAATAAGAAAAGATAGAAAAAGAGTGTGAAGATCATAATTGAAAGTATCTAGAAGTTAAATAAGATTTCTAAGAAAAGTGAATAAGAAAAGATAGAAAAAGAGAGCGAAGATCATAATTGAAAGTATCTAGAAGTTAAATAAGATTTCTAAGAAAAGTGAATAAGAAAAGATAGAAAAGAGTGTGAAGATCATAATTGAAAGTATCTAGAAGTTAAATAAGATTTCTAAGAAAAGTGAATAAGAAAAGATAGAAAAAGAGTGTGAAGATCATAATTGAAAGTATCTAGAAGTTAAATAAGATTTCTAAGAAAAGTGAATAAGAAAAGATAGAAAAAGAGTGTGAAGATCATAATTGAAAGTATCTAGGAGTTAAATAAGATTTCTAAGAAAAGTGAATAAGAAAAGTAAGAAAAAAAAGGTGAAGATCATAATTGAAAGTATCTAGAAGTTAAATAAGATTTCTAAGAAAAGTGATTAAGAAAAGATAGAAAGAGAGAGCAAAGATCATAATTGAAAGTATCTAGAAGTTAAATAAGATTTCTAAGAAAAGTGATTAAGAAAAGATAGAAAGAGAGAGCAAAGATCTAAGTATCTAAAAGTGATTTCTAAGAAAAGTGATAGAAAAAAAGGTGAAGATCATAATTGAAAGAAGATCTAAGAAAATAATAAGAAAAGATAGAAAAAGAGTGTATCATAATTGAAAGTAAGTTAAATAAGATTTCTAAGAAAAGTGAATAAGAAAAGATAGAAAAAGAGTGTGAAGATCATAATTGAAAGTATCTAGAAGTTAAATAAGATTTCTAAGAAAAGTGAATAAGAAAAGATAGAAAAAGAGTGTGAAGATCATAATTGAAAGTATCTAGAAGTTAAATAAGATTTCTAAGAAAAGTGATTAAGAAAAGATAGAAAAAGAGTGTGAAGATCATAATTGAAAGTATCTAGAAGTTAAATAAGATTTCTAAGAAAAGTGAATAAGAAAAGATAGAAAAAGAGTGTGAAGATCATAATTGAAAGTATCTAGAAGTTAAATAAGATTTCTAAGAAAAGTGAATAAGAAAAGATAGAAAAAGAGTGTGAAGATCATAATTGAAAGTATCTAGAAGTTAAATAAGATTTCTAAGAAAAGTGAATAAGAAAAGATAGAAAAAGAGTGTGAAGATCATAATTGAAAGTATCTAGAAGTTAAATAAGATTTCTAAGAAAAGTGATTAAGAAAAGATAGAAAAAGAGTGTGAAGATCATAATTGAAAGTATCTAGAAGTTAAATAAGATTTCTAAGAAAAGTGAATAAGAAAAGATAGAAAAAGAGGTGAAGATCATAATTGAAAGTATCTAGAAGTTAAATAAGATTTCTAAGAAAAGTGAATAAGAAAAGATAGAAAAAGAGTGTGAAGATCATAATTGAAAGTATCTAGAAGTTAAATAAGATTTCTAAGAAAAGTGAATAAGAAAAGATAGAAAAAGAGTGTGAAGATCATAATTGAAAGTATCTAGATTTTAAATAAGATTTCTAAGAAAAGTGAATAAGAAAAGATAGAAAAAGAGTGTGAAGATCATAATTGAAAGTATCTAGAAGTTAAATAAGATTTCTAAGAAAAGTGATTAAGAAAAGATAGAAAGAGAGAGCAAAGATCATAATTGAAAGTATCTAAAAGTTAAATAAGATTTCTAAGAAAAGTGAATAAGAAAAGACAGAAAAAAAGGTGAAGATCATAATTGAAAGTATCTAGAAGTTAAATAAGATTTCTAAGAAAAGTGAATAAGAAAAGATAGAAAAAGAGTGTGAAGATCATAATTGAAAGTATCTAGGAGTTAAATAAGATTTCTAAGAAAAGTGAATAAGAAAAGATAGAAAAAGAGTGTGAAGATCATAATTGAAAGTATCTAGAAGTTAAATAAGATTTCTAAGAAAAGTGAATAAGAAAAGATAGAAAAAGAGTGTGAAGATCATAATTGAAAGTATCTAGAAGTTAAATAAGATTTCTAAGAAAAGTGAATAAGAAAAGATAGAAAAAGAGTGTGAAGATCATAATTGAAAGTATCTAGAAGTTAAATAAGATTTCTAAGAAAAGTGAATAAGAAAAGATAGAAAAAGAGTGTGAAGATCATAATTGAAAGTATCTAGAAGTTAAATAAGATTTCTAAGAAAAGTGATTAAGAAAAGATAGAAAAAGAGTGTGAAGATCATAATTGAAAGTATCTAGAAGTTAAATAAGATTTCTAAGAAAAGTGAATAAGAAAAGTAAGAAAAAGAGTGTGAAGATCATAATTGAAAGTATCTAGAAGTTAAATAAGATTTCTAAGAAAAGTGAATAAGAAAAGATAGAAAAAGAGAGCGAAGATCATAATTGAAAGTATCTAGAAGTTAAATAATATTTCTAAGAAAAGTGAATAAGAAAAGACAGATAAGAGTGTGAAGATCATAATTGAAAGTATCTAGAAGTTAAATAAGATTTCTAAGAAAAGTGAATAAGAAAAGATAGAAAAAGAGTGTGAAGATCATAATTGAAAGTATCTAGATTTTAAATAAGATTTCTAAGAAAAGTGAATAAGAAAAGATAGAAAAAGAGTGTGAAGATCATAATTGAAAGTATCTAGGAGTTAAATAAGATTTCTAAGAAAAGTGAATAAGAAAAGTAAGAAAAAAAAGGTGAAGATCATAATTGAAAGTATCTAGAAGTTAAATAAGATTTCTAAGAAAAGTGATTAAGAAAAGATAGAAAGAGAGAGCAAAGATCATAATTGAAAGTATCTAGAAGTTAAATAAGATTTCTAAGAAAAGTGATTAAGAAAAGATAGAAAGAGAGAGCAAAGATCATAATTGAAAGTATCTAAAAGTTAAATAAGATTTCTAAGAAAAGTGAATAAGAAAAGACAGAAAAAGAGTGTGAAGATCATAATTGAAAGTATCTAGAAGTTAAATAAGATTTCTAAGAAAAGTGAATAAGAAAAGATAGAAAAAGAGTGTGAAGATCATAATTGAAAGTATCTAGATTTTAAATAAGATTTCTAAGAAAAGTGAATAAGAAAAGATAGAAAAAGAGTGTGAAGATCATAATTGAAAGTATCTAGGAGTTAAATAAGATTTCTAAGAAAAGTGAATAAGAAAAGATAGAAAAAGAGTGTGAAGATCATAATTGAAAGTATCTAGAAGTTAAATAAGATTTCTAAGAAAAGTGATTAAGAAAAGATAGAAAAAGAGTGTGAAGATCATAATTGAAAGTATCTAGAAGTTAAATAAGATTTCTAAGAAAAGTGATTAAGAAAAGATAGAAAGAGAGAGCAAAGATCATAATTGAAAGTATCTAAAAGTTAAATAAGATTTCTAAGAAAAGTGAATAAGAAAAGACAGAAAAAAAGGTGAAGATCATAATTGAAAGTATCTAGAAGTTAAATAAGATTTCTAAGAAAAGTGAATAAGAAAAGATAGAAAAAGAGTGTGAAGATCATAATTGAAAGTATCTAGAAGTTAAATAAGATTTCTAAGAAAAGTGATTAAGAAAAGATAGAAAAAGAGTGTGAAGATCATAATTGAAAGTATCTAGATTTTAAATAAGATTTCTAAGAAAAGTGAATAAGAAAAGATAGAAAAAGAGTGTGAAGATCATAATTGAAAGTATCTAGAAGTTAAATAAGATTTCTAAGAAAAGTGAATAAGAAAAGATAGAAAAAGAGTGTGAAGATCATAATTGAAAGTATCTAGATTTTAAATAAGATTTCTAAGAAAAGTGAATAAGAAAAGATAGAAAAAGAGTGTGAAGATCATAATTGAAAGTATCTAGATTTTAAATAAGATTTCTAAGAAAAGTGAATAAGAAAAGATAGAAAAAGAGTGTGAAGATCATAATTGAAAGTATCTAGGAGTTAAATAAGATTTCTAAGAAAAGTGAATAAGAAAAGTAAGAAAAAAAAGGTGAAGATCATAATTGAAAGTATCTAGAAGTTAAATAAGATTTCTAAGAAAAGTGATTAAGAAAAGATAGAAAGAGAGAGCAAAGATCATAATTGAAAGTATCTAGAAGTTAAATAAGATTTCTAAGAAAAGTGATTAAGAAAAGATAGAAAAAGAGAGCAAAGATCATAATTGAAAGTATCTAAAAGTTAAATAAGATTTCTAAGAAAAGTGAATAAGAAAAGACAGAAAAAAAGGTGAAGATCATAATTGAAAGTATCTAGAAGTTAAATAAGATTTCTAAGAAAAGTGAATAAGAAAAGATAGAAAAAGAGTGTGAAGATCATAATTGAAAGTATCTAGAAGTTAAATAAGATTTCTAAGAAAAGTGATTAAGAAAAGATAGAAAAAGAGTGTGAAGATCATAATTGAAAGTATCTAGATTTTAAATAAGATTTCTAAGAAAAGTGAATAAGAAAAGATAGAAAAAGAGTGTGAAGATCATAATTGAAAGTATCTAGAAGTTAAATAAGATTTCTAAGAAAAGTGAATAAGAAAAGATAGAAAAAGAGTGTGAAGATCATAATTGAAAGTATCTAGATTTTAAATAAGATTTCTAAGAAAAGTGAATAAGAAAAGATAGAAAAAGAGTGTGAAGATCATAATTGAAAGTATCTAGAAGTTAAATAAGATTTCTAAGAAAAGTGATTAAGAAAAGATAGAAAAAGAGTGTGAAGATCATAATTGAAAGTATCTAGAAGTTAAATAAGATTTCTAAGAAAAGTGATTAAGAAAAGATAGAAAGAGAGAGCAAAGATCATAATTGAAAGTATCTAGAAGTTAAATAAGATTTCTAAGAAAAGTGAATAAGAAAAGATAGAAAAAGAGTGTGAAGATCATAATTGAAAGTATCTAGAAGTTAAATAAGATTTCTAAGAAAAGTGAATAAGAAAAGATAGAAAAAGAGTGTGAAGATCATAATTGAAAGTATCTAGAAGTTAAATAAGATTTCTAAGAAAAGTGATTAAGAAAAGATAGAAAAAGAGTGTGAAGATCATAATTGAAAGTATCTAGAAGTTAAATAAGATTTCTAAGAAAAGTGATTAAGAAAAGATAGAAAAAGAGTGTGAAGATCATAATTGAAAGTATCTAGAAGTTAAATAAGATTTCTAAGAAAAGTGAATAAGAAAAGATAGAAAAAGAGTGTGAAGATCATAATTGAAAGTATCTAGAAGTTAAATAAGATTTCTAAGAAAAGTGAATAAGAAAAGATAGAAAAAGAGTGTGAAGATCATAATTGAAAGTATCTAGAAGTTAAATAAGATTTCTAAGAAAAGTGATAAGAAAAGATAGAAAAAGAGTGTGAAGATCATAATTGAAAGTATCTAGATTTTAAATAAGATTTCTAAGAAAAGTGAATAAGAAAAGATAGAAAAAGAGTGTGAAGATCATAATTGAAAGTATCTAGAAGTTAAATAAGATTTCTAAGAAAAGTGATTAAGAAAAGATAGAAAGAGAGAGCAAAGATCATAATTGAAAGTATCTAAAAGTTAAATAAGATTTCTAAGAAAAGTGAATAAGAAAAGACAGAAAAAAAGGTGAAGATCATAATTGAAAGTATCTAGAAGTTAAATAAGATTTCTAAGAAAAGTGAATAAGAAAAGATAGAAAAAGAGTGTGAAGATCATAATTGAAAGTATCTAGATTTTAAATAAGATTTCTAAGAAAAGTGAATAAGAAAAGATAGAAAAAGAGTGTGAAGATCATAATTGAAAGTATCTAGGAGTTAAATAAGATTTCTAAGAAAAGTGAATAAGAAAAGTAAGAAAAAAGTGTGAAGATCATAATTGAAAGTATCTAGAAGTTAAATAAGATTTCTAAGAAAAGTGATTAAGAAAAGATAGAAAGAGAGAGCAAAGATCATAATTGAAAGTATCTAGAAGTTAAATAAGATTTCTAAGAAAAGTGATTAAGAAAAGATAGAAAGAGAGAGCAAAGATCATAATTGAAAGTATCTAAAAGTTAAATAAGATTTCTAAGAAAAGTGAATAAGAAAAGACAGAAAAAAAGGTGAAGATCATAATTGAAAGTATCTAGAAGTTAAATAAGATTTCTAAGAAAAGTGAATAAGAAAAGATAGAAAAAGAGTGTGAAGATCATAATTGAAAGTATCTAGAATTTTAAATAAGATTTCTAAGAAAAGTGAATAAGAAAAGATAGAAAAAGAGTGTGAAGATCATAATTGAAAGTATCTAGGAGTTAAATAAGATTTCTAAGAAAAGTGAATAAGAAAAGATAGAAAAAGAGTGTGAAGATCATAATTGAAAGTATCTAGAAGTTAAATAAGATTTCTAATAAAAGTGAATAAGAAAAGATAGAAAAAGAGTGTGAAGATCATAATTGAAAGTATCTAGATTTTAAATAAGATTTCTAAGAAAAGTGAATAAGAAAAGATAGAAAAAGAGTGTGAAGATCATAATTGAAAGTATCTAGATTTTAAATAAGATTTCTAAGAAAAGTGAATAAGAAAAGATAGAAAAAGAGTGTGAAGATCATAATTGAAAGTATCTAGGAGTTAAATAAGATTTCTAAGAAAAGTGAATAAGAAAAGATAGAAAAAGAGTGTGAAGATCATAATTGAAAGTATCTAGAAGTTAAATAAGATTTCTAAGAAAAGTGATTAAGAAAAGATAGAAAGAGAGAGCAAAGATCATAATTGAAAGTATCTAGAAGTTAAATAAGATTTCTAAGAAAAGTGAATAAGAAAAGATAGAAAAAGAGTGTGAAGATCATAATTGAAAGTATCTAAAAGTTAAATAAGATTTCTAAGAAAAGTGAATAAGAAAAGACAGAAAAAAAGGTGAAGATCATAATTGAAAGTATCTAGAAGTTAAATAAGATTTCTAAGAAAAGTGAATAAGAAAAGATAGAAAAAGAGTGTGAAGATCATAATTGAAAGTATCTAGAAGTTAAATAAGATTTCTAAGAAAAGTGATTAAGAAAAGATAGAAAAAGAGTGTGAAGATCATAATTGAAAGTATCTAGATTTTAAATAAGATTTCTAAGAAAAGTGAATAAGAAAAGATAGAAAAAGAGTGTGAAGATCATAATTGAAAGTATCTAGAAGTTAAATAAGATTTCTAAGAAAAGTGAATAAGAAAAGATAGAAAAAGAGTGTGAAGATCATAATTGAAAGTATCTAGATTTTAAATAAGATTTCTAAGAAAAGTGAATAAGAAAAGATAGAAAAAGAGTGTGAAGATCATAATTGAAAGTATCTAGAAGTTAAATAAGATTTCTAAGAAAAGTGAATAAGAAAAGATAGAAAAAGAGTGTGAAGATCATAATTGAAAGTATCTAGATTTTAAATAAGATTTCTAAGAAAAGTGAATAAGAAAAAACAGAAAAAGAGTGTGAAGATCATAATTGAAAGTATCTAGAAGTTAAATAAGATTTCTAAGAAAAGTGAATAAGAAAAGATAGAAAAAGAGTGTGAAGATCATAATTGAAAGTATCTAGATTTTAAATAAGATTTCTAAGAAAAGTGAATAAGAAAAGATAGAAAAAGAGTGTGAAGATCATAATTGAAAGTATCTAGAAGTTAAATAAGATTTCTAAGAAAAGTGATTAAGAAAAGATAGAAAAAGAGTGTGAAGATCATAATTGAAAGTATCTAGAAGTTAAATAAGATTTCTAAGAAAAGTGATTAAGAAAAGATAGAAAAAGAGTGTGAAGATCATAATTGAAAGTATCTAGAAGTTAAATAAGATTTCTAAGAAAAGTGAATAAGAAAAGATAGAAAAAGAGTGTGAAGATCATAATTAAAAGTATCTAGGAGTTAAATAAGATTTCTAAGAAAAGTGAATAAGAAAAGATAGAAAAAGAGTGTGAAGATCATAATTAAAAGTATCTAGAAGTTAAATAAGATTTCTAAGAAAAGTGAATAAGAAAAGATAGAAAAAAAGGTGAAGATCATAATTGAAAGTATCTAGAAGTTAAATAAGATTTCTAAGAAAAGTGATTAAGAAAAGACAGATAAGAGTGTGAAGATCATAATTGAAAGTATCTAGAAGTTAAATAAGATTTCTAAGAAAAGTGAATAAGAAAAGATAGAAAAAGAGTGTGAAGATCATAATTGAAAGTATCTAGATTTTAAATAAGATTTCTAAGAAAAGTGAATAAGAAAAGATAGAAAAAGAGTGTGAAGATCATAATTGAAAGTATCTAAGATTTCTAAGAAAAGTGAATAAGAAAAGATAGAAAAAGATTTCTAAGAAAGTATCTAGATTTTAAATAAGATTTCTAAGAAAAGTGATAGATAGAAAAAGAGTGTGAAGATCATAATTGAAAGTATCTAGAAGTTAAATAAGATTTCTAAGAAAAGTGAATAAGAAAAGATAGAAAAAGAGTGTGAAGATCATAATTAAAAGTATCTAGAAGTTAAATAAGATTTCTAAGAAAAGTGAATAAGAAAAGATAGAAAAAAAGGTGAAGATCATAATTGAAAGTATCTAGAAGTTAAATAAGATTTCTAAGAAAAGTGAATAAGAAAAGATAGAAAAAGAGTGTGAAGATCATAATTGAAAGTATCTAGATTTTAAATAATATTTCTAAGAAAAGTGAATAAGAAAAGACAGAATAAGAGTGTGAAGATCATAATTGAAAGTATCTAGAAGTTAAATAAGATTTCTAAGAAAAGTGAATAAGAAAAGATAGAAAAAAAGGTGAAGATCATAATTGAAAGTATCTAGAAGTTAAATAAGATTTCTAAGAAAAGTGATTAAGAAAAGACAGATAAGAGTGTGAAGATCATAATTGAAAGTATCTAGAAGTTAAATAAGATTTCTAAGAAAAGTGAATAAGAAAAGATAGAAAAAGAGTGTGAAGATCATAATTGAAAGTATCTAGAAGTTAAATAAGATTTCTAAGAAAAGTGACTAAGAAAAGATAGAAAAAGAGTGTGAAGATCATAATTGAAAGTATCTAGAAGTTAAATAAGATTTCTAAGAAAAGTGAATAAGAAAAGATAGAAAAAGAGTGTGAAGATCATAATTAAAAGTATCTAGAAGTTAAATAAGATTTCTAAGAAAAGTGAATAAGAAAAGATAGAAAAAGAGAGCGAAGATCATAATTGAAAGTATCTAGAAGTTAAATAATATTTCTAAGAAAAGTGAATAAGAAAAGACAGA
Organism: Loxodes magnus; assembly: GCA_946699065.1. Lineage (NCBI taxonomy): Eukaryota > Ciliophora > Karyorelictea > Loxodida > Loxodidae > Loxodes > Loxodes magnus. Next base: position 29,529 of record CAMPDV010006767.1, read on the forward strand.
TAAGAGTGTGAAGATCATAATTGAAAGTATCTAGAAGTTAAATAAGATTTCTAAGAAAAGTGAATAAGAAAAGATAGAAAAAGAGAGCGAAGATCATAATTGAAAGTATCTAGAAGTTAAATAATATTTCTAAGAAAAGTGAATAAGAAAAGACAGATAAGAGTGTGAAGATCATAATTGAAAGTATCTAGAAGTTAAATAAGATTTCTAAGAAAAGTGAATAAGAAAAGATAGAAAAAGAGTGTGAAGATCATAATTGAAAGTATCTAGAAGTTAAATAAGATTTCTAAGAAAAGTGAATAAGAAAAGATAGAAAAAGAGTGTGAAGATCATAATTGAAAGTATCTAGATTTTAAATAAGATTTCTAAGAAAAGTGAATAAGAAAAGATAGAAAAAGAGTGTGAAGATCATAATTGAAAGTATCTAGATTTTAAATAAGATTTCTAAGAAAAGTGATTAAGAAAAGATAGAAAAAGAGTGTGAAGATCATAATTGAAAGTATCTAGAAGTTAAATAAGATTTCTAAGAAAAGTGAATAAGAAAAGATAGAAAAAGAGTGTGAAGATCATAATTAAAAGTATCTAGAAGTTAAATAAGATTTCTAAGAAAAGTGAATAAGAAAAGATAGAAAAAAAGGTGAAGATCATAATTGAAAGTATCTAGAAGTTAAATAAGATTTCTAAGAAAAGTGATTAAGAAAAGACAGATAAGAGTGTGAAGATCATAATTGAAAGTATCTAGAAGTTAAATAAGATTTCTAAGAAAAGTGAATAAGAAAAGATAGAAAAAGAGTGTGAAGATCATAATTGAAAGTATCTAGATTTTAAATAAGATTTCTAAGAAAAGTGAATAAGAAAAGATAGAAAAAGAGTGTGAAGATCATAATTGAAAGTATCTAGGAGTTAAATAAGATTTCTAAGAAAAGTGAATAAGAAAAGATAGAAAAAGAGTGTGAAGATCATAATTGAAAGTATCTAGAAGTTAAATAAGATTTCTAAGAAAAGTGATTAAGAAAAGTAAGAAAAAAAAGTGTGAAGATCATAATTGAAAGCATCTAGAAGTTAAATAAGATTTCTAAGAAAAGTGATTAAGAAAAGATAAGAAAGAGAGAGCAAAGATCATAATTGAAAGTATCTAGAAGTTAAATAAGATTTCTAAGAAAAGTGATTAAGAAAAGATAGAAAGAGAGAGCAAAGATCATAATTGAAAGTATCTAGAAGTTAAATAAGATTTCTAAGAAAAGTGAATAAGAAAAGATAGAAAAAGAGAGTGAAGATCATAATTGAAAGTATCTAGAAGTTAAATAAGATTTCTAAGAAAAGTGAATAAGAAAAGATAGAAAAAGAGTGTGAAGATCATAATTGAAAGTATCTAGAAGTTAAATAAGATTTCTAAGAAAAGTGAATAAGAAAAGATAGAAAAAGAGTGTGAAGATCATAATTGAAAGTATCTAGATTTTAAATAAGATTTCTAAGAAAAGTGAATAAGAAAAGATAGAAAAAGAGTGTGAAGATCATAATTGAAAGTATCTAGAAGTTAAATAAGATTTCTAAGAAAAGTGAATAAGAAAAGATAGAAAAAGAGTGTGAAGATCATAATTGAAAGTATCTAGAAGTTAAATAAGATTTCTAAGAAAAGTGAATAAGAAAAGATAGAAAAAGAGTGTGAAGATCATAATTGAAAGTATCTAGAAGTTAAATAAGATTTCTAAGAAAAGTGAATAAGAAAAGATAGAAAAAGAGTGTGAAGATCATAATTGAAAGTATCTAGATTTTAAATAAGATTTCTAAGAAAAGTGAATAAGAAAAGATAGAAAAAGAAGTGTGAAGATCATAATTGAAAGTATCTAGAAGTTAAATAAGATTTCTAAGAAAAGTGATTAAGAAAAGATAGAAAGAGAGAGCAAAGATCATAATTGAAAGTATCTAGAAGTTAAATAAGATTTCTAAGAAAAGTGATTAAGAAAAGATAGAAAGAGAGAGCAAAGATCATAATTGAAAGTATCTAAAAGTTAAATAAGATTTCTAAGAAAAGTGAATAAGAAAAGACAGAAAAAAAGGTGAAGATCATAATTGAAAGTATCTAGAAGTTAAATAAGATTTCTAAGAAAAGTGAATAAGAAAAGATAGAAAAAGAGTGTGAAGATCATAATTGAAAGTATCTAGAAGTTAAATAAGATTTCTAAGAAAAGTGAATAAGAAAAGATAGAAAAAGAGTGTGAAGATCATAATTGAAAGTATCTAGATTTTAAATAAGATTTCTAAGAAAAGTGAATAAGAAAAGATAGAAAAAGAGTGTGAAGATCATAATTGAAAGTATCTAGAAGTTAAATAAGATTTCTAAGAAAAGTGATTAAGAAAAGATAGAAAAAGAGTGTGAAGATCATAATTGAAAGTATCTAGAAGTTAAATAAGATTTCTAAGAAAAGTGAATAAGAAAAGATAGAAAAAGAGTGTGAAGATCATAATTAAAAGTATCTAGAAGTTAAATAAGATTTCTAAGAAAAGTGAATAAGAAAAGATAGAAAAAGAGAGCGAAGATCATAATTGAAAGTATCTAGAAGTTAAATAATATTTCTAAGAAAAGTGAATAAGAAAAGACAGATAAGAGTGTGAAGATCATAATTGAAAGTATCTAGAAGTTAAATAAGATTTCTAAGAAAAGTGAATAAGAAAAGATAGAAAAAAAGGGTGAAGATCATAATTGAAAGTATCTAGAAGTTAAATAAGATTTCTAAGAAAAGTGAATAAGAAAAGATAGAAAAAGAGTGTGAAGATCATAATTGAAAGTATCTAGAAGTTAAATAAGATTTCTAAGAAAAGTGATTAAGAAAGATAGAAAAAGAGTGTGAAGATCATAATTGAAAGTATCTAGAAGTTAAATAAGATTTCTAAGAAAAGTGAATAAGAAAAGTAAGAAAAAGAGTGTGAAGATCATAATTGAAAGTATCTAGAAGTTAAATAAGATTTCTAAGAAAAGTGAATAAGAAAAGATAGAAAAAGAGAGCGAAGATCATAATTGAAAGTATCTAGAAGTTAAATAATATTTCTAAGAAAAGTGAATAAGAAAGACAGATAAGAGTGTGAAGATCATAATTGAAAGTATCTAGAAGTTAAATAAGATTTCTAAGAAAAGTGAATAAGAAAAGATAGAAAAAGAGTGTGAAGATCATAATTGAAAGTATCTAGATTTTAAATAAGATTTCTAAGAAAAGTGAATAAGAAAAGATAGAAAAAGAGTGTGAAGATCATAATTGAAAGTATCTAGAAGTTAAATAAGATTTCTAAGAAAAGTGAATAAGAAAAGATAGAAAAAGAGTGTGAAGATCATAATTGAAAGTATCTAGAAGTTAAATAAGATTTCTAAGAAAAGTGAATAAGAAAAGATAGAAAAAGAGTGTGAAGATCATAATTGAAAGTATCTAGAAGTTAAATAAGATTTCTAAGAAAAGTGAATAAGAAAAGATATAAAAAGAGTGTGAAGATCATAATTGAAAGTATCTAGATTTTAAATAAGATTTCTAAGAAAAGTGAATAAGAAAAAGATAGAAAAAAAGGGTGAAGATCATAATTGAAAGTATCTAGATTTTAAATAAGATTTCTAAGAAAAGTGAATAAGAAAAGTAAGAAAAAGAGTGTGAAGATCATAATTGAAAGTATCTAGAAGTTAAATAAGATTTCTAAGAAAAGTGAATAAGAAAAGATAGAAAAAGAGTGTGAAGATCATAATTGAAAGTATCTAGAAGTTAAATAAGATTTCTAAGAAAAGTGAATAAGAAAAGATAGAAAAAGAGTGTGAAGATCATAATTGAAAGTATCTAGAAGTTAAATAAGATTTCTAAGAAAAGTGAATAAGAAAAGATAGAAAAAGAGTGTGAAGATCATATTGAAAGTATCTAGAAGTTAAATAAGATTTCTAAGAAAAGTGAATAAGAAAAGTAAGAAAAAGAGTGTGAAGATCATAATTGAAAGTATCTAGAAGTTAAATAAGATTTCTAAGAAAAGTGAATAAGAAAAGATAGAAAAAGAGAGCGAAGATCATAATTGAAAGTATCTAGAAGTTAAATAATATTTTCTAAGAAAAGTGAATAAGAAAAGACAGATAAGAGTGTGAAGATCATAATTGAAAGTATCTAGAAGTTAAATAAGATTTCTAAGAAAGTGAATAAGAAAAGATAGAAAAAGAGTGTGAAGATCATAATTGAAAGTATCTAGATTTTAAATAAGATTTCTAAGAAAAGTGAATAAGAAAAGATAGAAAAAGAGTGTGAAGATCATAATTGAAAGTATCTAGGAGTTAAATAAGATTTCTAAGAAAAGTGTAATAAGAAAAGTAAGAAAAAAAGGTGAAGATCATAATTGAAAGTATCTAGAAGTTAAATAAGATTTCTAAGAAAAGTGATTAAGAAAAGATAGAAAGAGAGAGCAAAGATCATAATTGAAAGTATCTAGAAGTTAAATAAGATTTCTAAGAAAAGTGATTAAGAAAAGATAGAAAGAGAGAGCAAAGATCATAATTGAAAGTATCTAAAAGTTAATAAGATTTCTAAGAAAAGTGAATAAGAAAAGACAGAAAAAAAGGAGAAGATCATAATTGAAAGTATCTAGAAGTTAAATAAGATTTCTAAGAAAAGTGAATAAGAAAAGATAGAAAAAGAGTGTGAAGATCATAATTGAAAGTATCTAGATTTTAAATAAGATTTCTAAGAAAAGTGAATAAGAAAAGATAGAAAAAGAGTGTGAAGATCATAATTGAAAGTATCTAGGAGTTAAATAAGATTTCTAAGAAAAGTGAATAAGAAAAGTAAGAAAAAAAAGGTGAAGATCATAATTGAAAGTATCTAGAAGTTAAATAAGATTTCTAAGAAAAGTGATTAAGAAAAGATAGAAAGAGAGAGCAAAGATCATAATTGAAAGTATCTAGAAGTTAAATAAGATTTCTAAGAAAAGTGATTAAGAAAAGATAGAAAGAGAGAGCAAAGATCATAATTGAAAGTATCTAAAAGTTAAATAAGATTTCTAAGAAAAGTGAATAAGAAAAGACAGAAAAAAAGGTGAAGATCATAATTGAAAGTATCTAGAAGTTAAATAAGATTTCTAAGAAAAGTGAATAAGAAAAGATAGAAAAAGAGTGTGAAGATCATAATTGAAAGTATCTAGAAGTTAAATAAGATTTCTAAGAAAAGTGATTAAGAAAAGATAGAAAAAGAGTGTGAAGATCATAATTGAAAGTATCTAGATTTTAAATAAGATTTCTAAGAAAAGTGAATAAGAAAAATAGAAAGAGAGAGCAAAGATCATAATTGAAAGTATCTAGAAGTTAAATAAGATTTCTAAGAAAGTGAATAAGAAAAGATAGAAAAAGAGTGTGAAGATCATAATTGAAAGTATCTAGAAGTTAAATAAGATTTCTAAGAAAAGTGAATAAGAAAAGATAGAAAAGAGTGTGAAGATCATAATTAAAAGTATCTAGAAGTAAAATAAGATTTCTAAGAAAAGTGAATAAGAAAAGATAGAAAAAGAGTGTGAAGATCATAATTGAAAGTATCTAGGAGTTAAATAAGATTTCTAAGAAAAGTGAATAAGAAAAGTAAGAAAAAAAGGTGAAGATCATAATTGAAAGTATCTAGAAGTTAAATAAGATTTCTAAGAAAAGTGATTAAGAAAAGATAGAAAGAGAGAGCAAAGATCATAATTGAAAGTATCTAGAAAGTTAAATAAGATTTCTAAGAAAAGTGATTAAGAAAAGATAGAAAGAGAGAGCAAAGATCATAATTGAAAGTATCTAAAAGTTAAATAAGATTTCTAAGAAAAGTGAATAAGAAAAGACAGAAAAAAAGGTGAAGATCATAATTGAAAGTATCTAGAAGTTAAATAAGATTTCTAAGAAAAGTGAATAAGAAAAGATAGAAAAAGAGTGTGAAGATCATAATTGAAAGTATCTAGAAGTTAAATAAGATTTCTAAGAAAAGTGATTAAGAAAAGATAGAAAAAGAGTGTGAAGATCATAATTGAAAAGTATCTAGATTTTAAATAAGATTTCTAAGAAAAGTGAATAAGAAAAGATAGAAAAAGAGTGTGAAGATCATAATTGAAAGTATCTAGAAGTTAAATAAGATTTCTAAGAAAAGTGAATAAGAAAAGATAGAAAAAGAGTGTGAAGATCATAATTGAAAGTATCTAGATTTTAAATAAGATTTCTAAGAAAAGTGAATAAGAAAAGATAGAAAAGAGTGTGAAGATCATAAT
>CAMPDV010006768.1:0-20089 GCA_946699065.1 Loxodes magnus
AAAGTATGAAAAATATTATTGTAATTTTTAAAGTAAAAAAAAGCATTGTTTTTGATATGTTTTGAAGTGAGAATACGAAATTTTAATACCAGAGTGAGTTAACAAAGTATGAAAAAAAGTAGGTTAATTTTTAAAGTAAAAAAAAGCATTGTTTTTGATATGTTTTGAAGTGAGAATACGAAATTTTAATACCAGAGTGAGTTAACAAAGTATGAAAAAAAGTAGGTTAATTTTTAAAGTAAAAAAAAGCATGGTTTTTGATATGTTTTGAAGTGAGAATACGAAATTTTAATACCAGAGTGAGTTAACAAAGTATGAAAAAAAGTAGGTTAATTTTTAAAGTAAAAAAAAGCATTGTTTTTGATATGTTTTGAAGTGAGAATACGAAATTTTAATACCAGAGTGAGTTAACAAAGTATGAAAAAAAGTAGGTTAATTTTTAAAGTAAAAAAAAGCATTGTTTTTGATATGTTTTGAAGTGAGAATACGAAATTTTAATACCAGAGTGAGTTAACAAAGTATGAAAAAAAGTAGGTTAATTTTTAAAGTAAAAAAAAGCATTGTTTTTGATATGTTTTGAAGTGAGAATACGAAATTTTAATACCAGAGTGAGTTAGCAAAGTATGAAAAATATTATTGTAATTTTTAAAGTAAAAAAAAGCATGGTTTTTGATATGTTTTGAAGTGAGAATACGAAATTTTAATACCAGAGTGAGTTAACAAAGTATGAAAAAAAGTAGGTTAATTTTTAAAGTAAAAAAAAGCATTGTTTTTGATATGTTTTGAAGTGAGAATACGAAATTTTAATACCAGAGTGAGTTAGCAAAGTATGAAAAAAAGTAGGTTAATTTTTAAAGTAAAAAAAAGCATTGTTTTTGATATGTTTTGAAGTGAGAATACGAAATTTTAATACCAGAGTGAGTTAACAAAGTATGAAAAATATTATTGTAATTTTTAAAGTAAAAAAAAGCATTGTTTTTGATATGTTTTGAAGTGAGAATACGAAATTTTAATACCAGAGTGAGTTAACAAAGTATGAAAAAAAGTAGGTTAATTTTTAAAGTAAAAAAAGCATTGTTTTTGATATGTTTTGAAGTGAGAATACGAAATTTTAATACCAGAGTGAGTTAGTAAAGTATGAAAAAAAGTAGGTTAATTTTTAAAGTAAAAAAAAGCATTGTTTTTGATATGTTTTGAAGTGAGAATACGAAATTTTAATACCAGAGTGAGTTAGCAAAGTATGAAAAATATTATTGTAATTTTTAAAGTAAAAAAAAGCATTGTTTTTGATATGTTTTGAAGTGAGAATACGAAATTTTAATACCAGAGTGAGTTAACAAAGTATGAAAAAAAGTAGGTTAATTTTTAAAGTAAAAAAAAGCATTGTTTTTGATATGTTTTGAAGTGAGAATACGAAATTTTAATACCAGAGTGAGTTAACAAAGTATGAAAAAAAGTAGGTTAATTTTTAAAGTAAAAAAAAGCATTGTTTTTGATATGTTTTGAAGTGAGAATACGAAATTTTAATACCAGAGTGAGTTAACAAAGTATGAAAAAAAGTAGGTTAATTTTTTAAAGTAAAAAAAAGCATTGTTTTTGATATGTTTTGAAGTGAGAATACGAAATTTTAATACCAGAGTGAGTTAGCAAAGTATGAAAAATATTATTGTAATTTTTAAAGTAAAAAAAAGCATTGTTTTTGATATGTTTTGAAGTGAGAATACGAAATTTTAATACCAGAGTGAGTTAACAAAGTATGAAAAATATTATTGTAATTTTTAAAGTAAAAAAAAGCATTGTTTTTGATATGTTTTGAAGTGAGAATACGAAATTTTAATACCAGAGTGAGTTAACAAAGTATGAAAAAAAGTAGGTTAATTTTTAAAGTAAAAAAAAGCATTGTTTTTGATATGTTTTGAAGTGAGAATACGAAATTTTAATACCAGAGTGAGTTAACAAAGTATGAAAAAAAGTAGGTTAATTTTTAAAGTAAAAAAAAGCATTGTTTTTGATATGTTTTGAAGTGAGAATACGAAATTTTAATACCAGAGTGAGTTAACAAAGTATGAAAAAAAGTAGGTTAATTTTTAAAGTAAAAAAAAGCATTGTTTTTGATATGTTTTGAAGTGAGAATACGAAATTTTAATACCAGAGTGAGTTAGCAAAGTATGAAAAAAAGTAGGTTAATTTTTAAAGTAAAAAAAAGCATTGTTTTTGATATGTTTTGAAGTGAGAATACGAAATTTTAATACCAGAGTGAGTTAACAAAGTATGAAAAAAAGTAGGTTAATTTTTAAAGTAAAAAAAAGCATTGTTTTTGATATGTTTTGAAGTGAGAATACGAAATTTTAATACCAGAGTGAGTTAGCAAAGTATGAAAAAAAGTAGGTTAATTTTTAAAGTAAAAAAAAGCATTGTTTTTGATATGTTTTGAAGTGAGAATACGAAATTTTAATACCAGAGTGAGTTAGCAAAGTATGAAAAATATTATTGTAATTTTTAAAGTAAAAAAAAGCATTGTTTTTGATATGTTTTGAAGTGAGAATACGAAATTTTAATACCAGAGTGAGTTAACAAAGTATGAAAAAAAGTAGGTTAATTTTTAAAGTAAAAAAAAGCATTGTTTTTGATATGTTTTGAAGTGAGAACACGAAATTTTAATACCAGAGTGAGTTAACAAAGTATGAAAAAAAGTAGGTTAATTTTTAAAGTAAAAAAAAGCATTGTTTTTGATATGTTTTGAAGTGAGAATACGAAATTTTAATACCAGAGTGAGTTAGCAAAGTATGAAAAATATTATTGTAATTTTTAAAGTAAAAAAAAGCATGGTTTTTGATATGTTTTGAAGTGAGAATACGAAATTTTAATACCAGAGTGAGTTAACAAAGTATGAAAAAAAGTAGGTTAATTTTTAAAGTAAAAAAAAGCATTGTTTTTGATATGTTTTGAAGTGAGAATACGAAATTTTAATACCAGAGTGAGTTAGCAAAGTATGAAAAAAAGTAGGTTAATTTTTAAAGTAAAAAAAAGCATTGTTTTTGATATGTTTTGAAGTGAGAATACGAAATTTTAATACCAGAGTGAGTTAACAAAGTATGAAAAAAAGTAGGTTAATTTTAAAGTAAAAAAAAGCATTGTTTTTGATATGTTTTGAAGTGAGAATACGAAATTTTAATACCAGAGTGAGTTAGCAAAGTATGAAAAATATTATTGTAATTTTTAAAGTAAAAAAAAGCATTGTTTTTGATATGTTTTGAAGTGAGAATACGAAATTTTAATACCAGAGTGAGTTAACAAAGTATGAAAAAAAGTAGGTTAATTTTTAAAGTAAAAAAAAGCATTGTTTTTGATATGTTTTGAAGTGAGAATACGAAATTTTAATACCAGAGTGAGTTAACAAAGTATGAAAAATATTATTGTAATTTTTAAAGTAAAAAAAAGCATTGTTTTTGATATGTTTTGAAGTGAGAATACGAAATTTTAATACCAGAGTGAGTTAACAAAGTATGAAAAATATTATTGTAATTTTTAAAGTAAAAAAAAGCATTGTTTTTGATATGTTTTGAAGTGAGAATACGAAATTTTAATACCAGAGTGAGTTAACAAAGTATGAAAAAAAGTAGGTTAATTTTTAAAGTAAAAAAAAGCATTGTTTTTGATATGTTTTGAAGTGAGAATACGAAATTTTAATACCAGAGTGAGTTAACAAAGTATGAAAAAAAGTAGGTTAATTTTTAAAGTAAAAAAAAGCATTGTTTTTGATATGTTTTGAAGTGAGAATACGAAATTTTAATACCAGAGTGAGTTAACAAAGTATGAAAAAAAGTAGGTTAATTTTTAAAGTAAAAAAAAGCATTGTTTTTGATATGTTTTGAAGTGAGAATACGAAATTTTAATACCAGAGTGAGTTAACAAAGTATGAAAAAAAGTAGGTTAATTTTTAAAGTAAAAAAAAGCATTGTTTTTGATATGTTTTGAAGTGAGAATACGAAATTTTAATACCAGAGTGAGTTAACAAAGTATGAAAAAAAGTAGGTTAATTTTTAAAGTAAAAAAAAGCATTGTTTTTGATATGTTTTGAAGTGAGAATACGAAATTTTAATACCAGAGTGAGTTAACAAAGTATGAAAAAAAGTAGGTTAATTTTTAAAGTAAAAAAAAGCATTGTTTTTGATATGTTTTGAAGTGAGAATACGAAATTTTAATACCAGAGTGAGTTAACAAAGTATGAAAAAAAGTAGGTTAATTTTTAAAGTAAAAAAAAGCATTGTTTTTGATATGTTTTGAAGTGAGAATACGAAATTTTAATACCAGAGTGAGTTAGCAAAGTATGAAAAAAAGTAGGTTAATTTTTAAAGTAAAAAAAAGCATTGTTTTTGATATGTTTTGAAGTGAGAATACGAAATTTTAATACCAGAGTGAGTTAACAAAGTATGAAAAAAAGTAGGTTAATTTTTAAAGTAAAAAAAAGCATTGTTTTTGATATGTTTTGAAGTGAGAATACGAAATTTTAATACCAGAGTGAGTTAACAAAGTATGAAAAATATTATTGTAATTTTTAAAGTAAAAAAAAGCATTGTTTTTGATATGTTTTGAAGTGAGAATACGAAATTTTAATACCAGAGTGAGTTAACAAAGTATGAAAAAAAGTAGGTTAATTTTTAAAGTAAAAAAAAGCATTGTTTTTGATATGTTTTGAAGTGAGAACACGAAATTTTAATACCAGAGTGAGTTAACAAAGTATGAAAAAAAGTAGGTTAATTTTTAAAGTAAAAAAAAGCATTGTTTTTGATATGTTTTGAAGTGAGAATACGAAATTTTAATACCAGAGTGAGTTAACAAAGTATGAAAAAAAGTAGGTTAATTTTTAAAGTAAAAAAAAGCATTGTTTTTGATATGTTTTGAAGTGAGAATACGAAATTTTAATACCAGAGTGAGTTAACAAAGTATGAAAAATATTATTGTAATTTTTAAAGTAAAAAAAAGCATTGTTTTTGATATGTTTTGAAGTGAGAATACGAAATTTTAATACCAGAGTGAGTTAGCAAAGTATGAAAAATATTATTGTAATTTTTAAAGTAAAAAAAAGCATTGTTTTTGATATGTTTTGAAGTGAGAATACGAAATTTTAATACCAGAGTGAGTTAACAAAGTATGAAAAAAAGTAGGTTAATTTTTAAAGTAAAAAAAAGCATTGTTTTTGATATGTTTTGAAGTGAGAATACGAAATTTTAATACCAGAGTGAGTTAACAAAGTATGAAAAAAAGTAGGTTAATTTTTAAAGTAAAAAAAAGCATTGTTTTTGATATGTTTTGAAGTGAGAATACGAAATTTTAATACCAGAGTGAGTTAGCAAAGTATGAAAAATATTATTGTAATTTTTAAAGTAAAAAAAAGCATTGTTTTTGATATGTTTTGAAGTGAGAATACGAAATTTTAATACCAGAGTGAGTTAGCAAAGTATGAAAAAAAGTAGGTTAATTTTTAAAGTAAAAAAAAGCATTGTTTTTGATATGTTTTGAAGTGAGAACACGAAATTTTAATACCAGAGTGAGTTAACAAAGTATGAAAAAAGTAGGTTAATTTTTAAAGTAAAAAAAAGCATTGTTTTTGATATGTTTTGAAGTGAGAACACGAAATTTTAATACCAGAGTGAGTTAACAAAGTATGAAAAAAAGTAGGTTAATTTTTAAAGTAAAAAAAAGCATTGTTTTTGATATGTTTTGAAGTGAGAATACGAAATTTTAATACCAGAGTGAGTTAACAAAGTATGAAAAAAAGTAGGTTAATTTTTAAAGTAAAAAAAAGCATTGTTTTTGATATGTTTTGAAGTGAGAATACGAAATTTTAATACCAGAGTGAGTTAACAAAGTATGAAAAATATTATTGTAATTTTTAAAGTAAAAAAAAGCATTGTTTTTGATATGTTTTGAAGTGAGAATACGAAATTTTAATACCAGAGTGAGTTAGCAAAGTATGAAAAATATTATTGTAATTTTTAAAGTAAAAAAAAGCATTGTTTTTGATATGTTTTGAAGTGAGAATACGAAATTTTAATACCAGAGTGAGTTAACAAAGTATGAAAAAAAGTAGGTTAATTTTTAAAGTAAAAAAAAGCATTGTTTTTGATATGTTTTGAAGTGAGAATACGAAATTTTAATACCAGAGTGAGTTAACAAAGTATGAAAAAAAGTAGGTTAATTTTTAAAGTAAAAAAAAGCATTGTTTTTGATATGTTTTGAAGTGAGAATACGAAATTTTAATACCAGAGTGAGTTAGCAAAGTATGAAAAATATTATTGTAATTTTTAAAGTAAAAAAAAGCATTGTTTTTGATATGTTTTGAAGTGAGAATACGAAATTTTAATACCAGAGTGAGTTAGCAAAGTATGAAAAATATTATTGTAATTTTTAAAGTAAAAAAAAGCATTGTTTTTGATATGTTTTGAAGTGAGAATACGAAATTTTAATACCAGAGTGAGTTAACAAAGTATGAAAAAAAGTAGGTTAATTTTTAAAGTAAAAAAAAGCATTGTTTTTGATATGTTTTGAAGTGAGAACACGAAATTTTAATACCAGAGTGAGTTAACAAAGTATGAAAAAAAGTAGGTTAATTTTTAAAGTAAAAAAAAGCATTGTTTTTGATATGTTTTGAAGTGAGAATACGAAATTTTAATACCAGAGTGAGTTAACAAAGTATGAAAAAAAGTAGGTTAATTTTTAAAGTAAAAAAAAGCATTGTTTTTGATATGTTTTGAAGTGAGAATACGAAATTTTAATACCAGAGTGAGTTAACAAAGTATGAAAAATATTATTGTAATTTTTAAAGTAAAAAAAAGCATTGTTTTTGATATGTTTTGAAGTGAGAATACGAAATTTTAATACCAGAGTGAGTTAGCAAAGTATGAAAAATATTATTGTAATTTTTAAAGTAAAAAAAAGCATTGTTTTTGATATGTTTTGAAGTGAGAATACGAAATTTTAATACCAGAGTGAGTTAACAAAGTATGAAAAAAAGTAGGTTAATTTTTAAAGTAAAAAAAAGCATTGTTTTTGATATGTTTTGAAGTGAGAATACGAAATTTTAATACCAGAGTGAGTTAACAAAGTATGAAAAATATTATTGTAATTTTAAAGTAAAAAAAAGCATTGTTTTTGATATGTTTTGAAGTGAGAATACGAAATTTTAATACCAGAGTGAGTTAACAAAGTATGAAAAAAAGTAGGTTAATTTTTAAAGTAAAAAAAAGCATTGTTTTTGATATGTTTTGAAGTGAGAATACGAAATTTTAATACCAGAGTGAGTTAGCAAAGTATGAAAAATATTATTGTAATTTTTAAAGTAAAAAAAAGCATTGTTTTTGATATGTTTTGAAGTGAGAATACGAAATTTTAATACCAGAGTGAGTTAACAAAGTATGAAAAAAAGTAGGTTAATTTTTAAAGTAAAAAAAAGCATTGTTTTTGATATGTTTTGAAGTGAGAACACGAAATTTTAATACCAGAGTGAGTTAACAAAGTATGAAAAAAAGTAGGTTAATTTTTAAAGTAAAAAAAAGCATTGTTTTTGATATGTTTTGAAGTGAGAATACGAAATTTTAATACCAGAGTGAGTTAACAAAGTATGAAAAAAAGTAGGTTAATTTTTAAAGTAAAAAAAGCATTGTTTTTGATATGTTTTGAAGTGAGAATACGAAATTTTAATACCAGAGTGAGTTAACAAAGTATGAAAAAAAGTAGGTTAATTTTTAAAGTAAAAAAAAGCATTGTTTTTGATATGTTTTGAAGTGAGAATACGAAATTTTAATACCAGAGTGAGTTAACAAAGTATGAAAAAAAGTAGGTTAATTTTTAAAGTAAAAAAAAGCATTGTTTTTGATATGTTTTGAAGTGAGAATACGAAATTTTAATACCAGAGTGAGTTAGCAAAGTATGAAAAATATTATTGTAATTTTTAAAGTAAAAAAAAGCATTGTTTTTGATATGTTTTGAAGTGAGAATACGAAATTTTAATACCAGAGTGAGTTAACAAAGTATGAAAAAAAGTAGGTTAATTTTTAAAGTAAAAAAAAGCATTGTTTTTGATATGTTTTGAAGTGAGAACACGAAATTTTAATACCAGAGTGAGTTAACAAAGTATGAAAAAAAGTAGGTTAATTTTTAAAGTAAAAAAAGCATTGTTTTTGATATGTTTTGAAGTGAGAATACGAAATTTTAATACCAGAGTGAGTTAACAAAGTATGAAAAAAAGTAGGTTAATTTTTAAAGTAAAAAAAAGCATTGTTTTTGATATGTTTTGAAGTGAGAATACGAAATTTTAATACCAGAGTGAGTTAGCAAAGTATGAAAAATATTATTGTAATTTTTAAAGTAAAAAAAGCATTGTTTTTGATATGTTTTGAAGTGAGAATACGAAATTTTAATACCAGAGTGAGTTAACAAAGTATGAAAAAAAGTAGGTTAATTTTTAAAGTAAAAAAAAGCATTGTTTTTGATATGTTTTGAAGTGAGAATACGAAATTTTAATACCAGAGTGAGTTAACAAAGTATGAAAAAAGTAGGTTAATTTTTAAAGTAAAAAAAAGCATTGTTTTTGATATGTTTTGAAGTGAGAATACGAAATTTTAATACCAGAGTGAGTTAACAAAGTATGAAAAAAAGTAGGTTAATTTTTAAAGTAAAAAAAAGCATTGTTTTTGATATGTTTTGAAGTGAGAATACGAAATTTTAATACCAGAGTGAGTTAGCAAAGTATGAAAAATATTATTGTAATTTTTAAAGTAAAAAAAAGCATGGTTTTTGATATGTTTTGAAGTGAGAATACGAAATTTTAATACCAGAGTGAGTTAACAAAGTATGAAAAAAAGTAGGTTAATTTTTAAAGTAAAAAAAAGCATTGTTTTTGATATGTTTTGAAGTGAGAATACGAAATTTTAATACCAGAGTGAGTTAGCAAAGTATGAAAAATATTATTGTAATTTTTAAAGTAAAAAAAAGCATTGTTTTTGATATGTTTTGAAGTGAGAATACGAAATTTTAATACCAGAGTGAGTTAACAAAGTATGAAAAAAAGTAGGTTAATTTTTAAAGTAAAAAAAAGCATTGTTTTTTGATATGTTTTGAAGTGAGAACACGAAATTTTAATACCAGAGTGAGTTAACAAAGTATGAAAAAAAGTAGGTTAATTTTTAAAGTAAAAAAAAGCATTGTTTTTGATATGTTTTGAAGTGAGAATACGAAATTTTAATACCAGAGTGAGTTAACAAAGTATGAAAAATATTATTGTAATTTTTAAAGTAAAAAAAAAGCATTGTTTTTGATATGTTTTGAAGTGAGAATACGAAATTTTAATACCAGAGTGAGTTAACAAAGTATGAAAAAAAGTAGGTTAATTTTTAAAGTAAAAAAAAGCATTGTTTTTGATATGTTTTGAAGTGAGAATACGAAATTTTAATACCAGAGTGAGTTAACAAAGTATGAAAAAAAGTAGGTTAATTTTTAAAGTAAAAAAAAGCATTGTTTTTGATATGTTTTGAAGTGAGAATACGAAATTTTAATACCAGAGTGAGTTAACAAAGTATGAAAAAAAGTAGGTTAATTTTTAAAGTAAAAAAAAGCATTGTTTTTGATATGTTTTGAAGTGAGAATACGAAATTTTAATACCAGAGTGAGTTAACAAAGTATGAAAAAAAGTAGGTTAATTTTTAAAGTAAAAAAAAGCATTGTTTTTGATATGTTTTGAAGTGAGAACACGAAATTTTAATACCAGAGTGAGTTAACAAAGTATGAAAAAAAGTAGGTTAATTTTTAAAGTAAAAAAAAGCATTGTTTTTGATATGTTTTGAAGTGAGAATACGAAATTTTAATACCAGAGTGAGTTAACAAAGTATGAAAAAAAGTAGGTTAATTTTTAAAGTAAAAAAAAGCATTGTTTTTGATATGTTTTGAAGTGAGAATACGAAATTTTAATACCAGAGTGAGTTAACAAAGTATGAAAAAAAGTAGGTTAATTTTTAAAGTAAAAAAAAGCATTGTTTTTGATATGTTTTGAAGTGAGAATACGAAATTTTAATACCAGAGTGAGTTAACAAAGTATGAAAAAAAGTAGGTTAATTTTTAAAGTAAAAAAAAGCATTGTTTTTGATATGTTTTGAAGTGAGAATACGAAATTTTAATACCAGAGTGAGTTAGCAAAGTATGAAAAATATTATTGTAATTTTTAAAGTAAAAAAAAGCATTGTTTTTGATATGTTTTGAAGTGAGAATACGAAATTTTAATACCAGAGTGAGTTAGCAAAGTATGAAAAATATTATTGTAATTTTTAAAGTAAAAAAAAGCATTGTTTTTGATATGTTTTGAAGTGAGAATACGAAATTTTAATACCAGAGTGAGTTAACAAAGTATGAAAAAAAGTAGGTTAATTTTAAAGTAAAAAAAAGCATTGTTTTTGATATGTTTTGAAGTGAGAACACGAAATTTTAATACCAGAGTGAGTTAACAAAGTATGAAAAAAAGTAGGTTAATTTTTAAAGTAAAAAAAAGCATTGTTTTTGATATGTTTTGAAGTGAGAATACGAAATTTTAATACCAGAGTGAGTTAACAAAGTATGAAAAAAAGTAGGTTAATTTTTAAAGTAAAAAAAAGCATTGTTTTTGATATGTTTTGAAGTGAGAATACGAAATTTTAATACCAGAGTGAGTTAACAAAGTATGAAAAAAAGTAGGTTAATTTTTAAAGTAAAAAAAAGCATTGTTTTTGATATGTTTTGAAGTGAGAATACGAAATTTTAATACCAGAGTGAGTTAACAAAGTATGAAAAAAAGTAGGTTAATTTTTAAAGTAAAAAAAAGCATTGTTTTTGATATGTTTTGAAGTGAGAATACGAAATTTTAATACCAGAGTGAGTTAGCAAAGTATGAAAAATATTATTGTAATTTTTAAAGTAAAAAAAAGCATTGTTTTTGATATGTTTTGAAGTGAGAATACGAAATTTTAATACCAGAGTGAGTTAACAAAGTATGAAAAAAAGTAGGTTAATTTTTAAAGTAAAAAAAAGCATTGTTTTTGATATGTTTTGAAGTGAGAACACGAAATTTTAATACCAGAGTGAGTTAACAAAGTATGAAAAAAAGTAGGTTAATTTTTAAAGTAAAAAAAAGCATTGTTTTTGATATGTTTTGAAGTGAGAATACGAAATTTTAATACCAGAGTGAGTTAACAAAGTATGAAAAAAAGTAGGTTAATTTTTAAAGTAAAAAAAAGCATTGTTTTTGATATGTTTTGAAGTGAGAATACGAAATTTTAATACCAGAGTGAGTTAGCAAAGTATGAAAAATATTATTGTAATTTTTAAAGTAAAAAAAAGCATTGTTTTTGATATGTTTTGAAGTGAGAATACGAAATTTTAATACCAGAGTGAGTTAACAAAGTATGAAAAAAAGTAGGTTAATTTTTAAAGTAAAAAAAAGCATTGTTTTTGATATGTTTTGAAGTGAGAATACGAAATTTTAATACCAGAGTGAGTTAACAAAGTATGAAAAAAAGTAGGTTAATTTTTAAAGTAAAAAAAAGCATTGTTTTTGATATGTTTTGAAGTGAGAATACGAAATTTTAATACCAGAGTGAGTTAACAAAGTATGAAAAAAAGTAGGTTAATTTTTAAAGTAAAAAAAAGCATTGTTTTTGATATGTTTTGAAGTGAGAATACGAAATTTTAATACCAGAGTGAGTTAGCAAAGTATGAAAAATATTATTGTAATTTTTAAAGTAAAAAAAAGCATGGTTTTTGATATGTTTTGAAGTGAGAATACGAAATTTTAATACCAGAGTGAGTTAACAAAGTATGAAAAAAAGTAGGTTAATTTTTAAAGTAAAAAAAAGCATTGTTTTTGATATGTTTTGAAGTGAGAATACGAAATTTTAATACCAGAGTGAGTTAGCAAAGTATGAAAAAAAGTAGGTTAATTTTTAAAGTAAAAAAAAGCATTGTTTTTGATATGTTTTGAAGTGAGAATACGAAATTTTAATACCAGAGTGAGTTAACAAAGTATGAAAAAAAGTAGGTTAATTTTTAAAGTAAAAAAAAGCATTGTT
This sequence comes from Loxodes magnus, assembly GCA_946699065.1. Lineage (NCBI taxonomy): Eukaryota > Ciliophora > Karyorelictea > Loxodida > Loxodidae > Loxodes > Loxodes magnus. The sequence goes on from CAMPDV010006768.1 coordinate 12,096, forward strand.
TTTGATATGTTTTGAAGTGAGAATACGAAATTTTAATACCAGAGTGAGTTAGCAAAGTATGAAAAATATTATTGTAATTTTTAAAGTAAAAAAAAGCATTGTTTTTGATATGTTTTGAAGTGAGAATACGAAATTTTAATACCAGAGTGAGTTAACAAAGTATGAAAAAAAGTAGGTTAATTTTTAAAGTAAAAAAAAGCATTGTTTTTGATATGTTTTGAAGTGAGAATACGAAATTTTAATACCAGAGTGAGTTAACAAAGTATGAAAAATATTATTGTAATTTTTAAAGTAAAAAAAAGCATTGTTTTTGATATGTTTTGAAGTGAGAATACGAAATTTTAATACCAGAGTGAGTTAACAAAGTATGAAAAATATTATTGTAATTTTTAAAGTAAAAAAAAGCATTGTTTTTGATATGTTTTGAAGTGAGAATACGAAATTTTAATACCAGAGTGAGTTAACAAAGTATGAAAAAAAGTAGGTTAATTTTTAAAGTAAAAAAAAAGCATTGTTTTTGATATGTTTTGAAGTGAGAATACGAAATTTTAATACCAGAGTGAGTTAACAAAGTATGAAAAAAAGTAGGTTAATTTTTAAAGTAAAAAAAAGCATTGTTTTTGATATGTTTTGAAGTGAGAATACGAAATTTTAATACCAGAGTGAGTTAACAAAGTATGAAAAAAAGTAGGTTAATTTTTAAAGTAAAAAAAAGCATTGTTTTTGATATGTTTTGAAGTGAGAATACGAAATTTTAATACCAGAGTGAGTTAACAAAGTATGAAAAAAAGTAGGTTAATTTTTAAAGTAAAAAAAAGCATTGTTTTTGATATGTTTTGAAGTGAGAATACGAAATTTTAATACCAGAGTGAGTTAGCAAAGTATGAAAAAAAGTAGGTTAATTTTTAAAGTAAAAAAAAGCATTGTTTTTGATATGTTTTGAAGTGAGAATACGAAATTTTAATACCAGAGTGAGTTAACAAAGTATGAAAAAAAGTAGGTTAATTTTTAAAGTAAAAAAAAGCATTGTTTTTGATATGTTTTGAAGTGAGAATACGAAATTTTAATACCAGAGTGAGTTAACAAAGTATGAAAAATATTATTGTAATTTTTAAAGTAAAAAAAAGCATTGTTTTTGATATGTTTTGAAGTGAGAATACGAAATTTTAATACCAGAGTGAGTTAACAAAGTATGAAAAAAAGTAGGTTAATTTTTAAAGTAAAAAAAAGCATTGTTTTTGATATGTTTTGAAGTGAGAATACGAAATTTTAATACCAGAGTGAGTTAACAAAGTATGAAAAAAAGTAGGTTAATTTTTAAAGTAAAAAAAAGCATTGTTTTTGATATGTTTTGAAGTGAGAATACGAAATTTTAATACCAGAGTGAGTTAACAAAGTATGAAAAAAAGTAGGTTAATTTTTAAAGTAAAAAAAAGCATTGTTTTTGATATGTTTTGAAGTGAGAATACGAAATTTTAATACCAGAGTGAGTTAACAAAGTATGAAAAAAAGTAGGTTAATTTTTAAAGTAAAAAAAAGCATTGTTTTTGATATGTTTTGAAGTGAGAATACGAAATTTTAATACCAGAGTGAGTTAACAAAGTATGAAAAAAAGTAGGTTAATTTTTAAAGTAAAAAAAAGCATTGTTTTTGATATGTTTTGAAGTGAGAATACGAAATTTTAATACCAGAGTGAGTTAACAAAGTATGAAAAAAAGTAGGTTAATTTTTAAAGTAAAAAAAAGCATTGTTTTTGATATGTTTTGAAGTGAGAATACGAAATTTTAATACCAGAGTGAGTTAACAAAGTATGAAAAAAAGTAGGTTAATTTTTAAAGTAAAAAAAAGCATTGTTTTTGATATGTTTTGAAGTGAGAATACGAAATTTTAATACCAGAGTGAGTTAACAAAGTATGAAAAAAAGTAGGTTAATTTTTAAAGTAAAAAAAAGCATTGTTTTTGATATGTTTTGAAGTGAGAATACGAAATTTTAATACCAGAGTGAGTTAACAAAGTATGAAAAAAAGTAGGTTAATTTTTAAAGTAAAAAAAAGCATTGTTTTTGATATGTTTTGAAGTGAGAATACGAAATTTTAATACCAGAGTGAGTTAGCAAAGTATGAAAAATATTATTGTAATTTTAAAGTAAAAAAAAGCATTGTTTTTGATATGTTTTGAAGTGAGAATACGAAATTTTAATACCAGAGTGAGTTAACAAAGTATGAAAAAAAGTAGGTTAATTTTTAAAGTAAAAAAAAGCATTGTTTTTGATATGTTTTGAAGTGAGAACACGAAATTTTAATACCAGAGTGAGTTAACAAAGTATGAAAAAAAGTAGGTTAATTTTTAAAGTAAAAAAAAAGCATTGTTTTTGATATGTTTTGAAGTGAGAACACGAAATTTTAATACCAGAGTGAGTTAACAAAGTATGAAAAAAAGTAGGTTAATTTTTAAAGTAAAAAAAAGCATTGTTTTTGATATGTTTTGAAGTGAGAATACGAAATTTTAATACCAGAGTGAGTTAACAAAGTATGAAAAAAAGTAGGTTAATTTTTAAAGTAAAAAAAAGCATTGTTTTTGATATGTTTTGAAGTGAGAATACGAAATTTTAATACCAGAGTGAGTTAACAAAGTATGAAAAATATTATTGTAATTTTTAAAGTAAAAAAAAGCATTGTTTTTGATATGTTTTGAAGTGAGAATACGAAATTTTAATACCAGAGTGAGTTAGCAAAGTATGAAAAATATTATTGTAATTTTTAAAGTAAAAAAAAGCATTGTTTTTGATATGTTTTGAAGTGAGAATACGAAATTTTAATACCAGAGTGAGTTAACAAAGTATGAAAAAAAGTAGGTTAATTTTTAAAGTAAAAAAAAAGCATTGTTTTTGATATGTTTTGAAGTGAGAATACGAAATTTTAATACCAGAGTGAGTTAACAAAGTATGAAAAAAAGTAGGTTAATTTTTAAAGTAAAAAAAAGCATTGTTTTTGATATGTTTTGAAGTGAGAATACGAAATTTTAATACCAGAGTGAGTTAACAAAGTATGAAAAAAAGTAGGTTAATTTTTAAAGTAAAAAAAAGCATTGTTTTTGATATGTTTTGAAGTGAGAATACGAAATTTTAATACCAGAGTGAGTTAGCAAAGTATGAAAAATATTATTGTAATTTTTAAAGTAAAAAAAAGCATTGTTTTTGATATGTTTTGAAGTGAGAATACGAAATTTTAATACCAGAGTGAGTTAACAAAGTATGAAAAAAAGTAGGTTAATTTTTTAAAGTAAAAAAAAGCATTGTTTTTGATATGTTTTGAAGTGAGAACACGAAATTTTAATACCAGAGTGAGTTAACAAAGTATGAAAAAAAGTAGGTTAATTTTTAAAGTAAAAAAAAGCATTGTTTTTGATATGTTTTGAAGTGAGAATACGAAATTTTAATACCAGAGTGAGTTAACAAAGTATGAAAAAAAGTAGGTTAATTTTTAAAGTAAAAAAAAGCATTGTTTTTGATATGTTTTGAAGTGAGAATACGAAATTTTAATACCAGAGTGAGTTAACAAAGTATGAAAAAAAGTAGGTTAATTTTTAAAGTAAAAAAAAGCATTGTTTTTGATATGTTTTGAAGTGAGAACACGAAATTTTAATACCAGAGTGAGTTAACAAAGTATGAAAAAAAGTAGGTTAATTTTTAAAGTAAAAAAAAGCATTGTTTTTGATATGTTTTGAAGTGAGAATACGAAATTTTAATACCAGAGTGAGTTAACAAAGTATGAAAAAAAGTAGGTTAATTTTTAAAGTAAAAAAAAGCATTGTTTTTGATATGTTTTGAAGTGAGAATACGAAATTTTAATACCAGAGTGAGTTAGCAAAGTATGAAAAATATTATTGTAATTTTTAAAGTAAAAAAAAGCATTGTTTTTGATATGTTTTGAAGTGAGAATACGAAATTTTAATACCAGAGTGAGTTAACAAAGTATGAAAAAAAGTAGGTTAATTTTTAAAGTAAAAAAAAGCATTGTTTTTGATATGTTTTGAAGTGAGAATACGAAATTTTAATACCAGAGTGAGTTAACAAAGTATGAAAAAAAGTAGGTTAATTTTTAAAGTAAAAAAAAGCATTGTTTTTGATATGTTTTGAAGTGAGAATACGAAATTTTAATACCAGAGTGAGTTAACAAAGTATGAAAAAAAGTAGGTTAATTTTTAAAGTAAAAAAAAGCATTGTTTTTGATATGTTTTGAAGTGAGAATACGAAATTTTAATACCAGAGTGAGTTAACAAAGTATGAAAAAAAGTAGGTTAATTTTTAAAGTAAAAAAAAGCATTGTTTTTGATATGTTTTGAAGTGAGAATACGAAATTTTAATACCAGAGTGAGTTAACAAAGTATGAAAAAAAGTAGGTTAATTTTTAAAGTAAAAAAAAGCATTGTTTTTGATATGTTTTGAAGTGAGAATACGAAATTTTAATACCAGAGTGAGTTAACAAAGTATGAAAAAAAGTAGGTTAATTTTTAAAGTAAAAAAAAGCATTGTTTTTGATATGTTTTGAAGTGAGAATACGAAATTTTAATACCAGAGTGAGTTAGCAAAGTATGAAAAATATTATTGTAATTTTTAAAGTAAAAAAAAGCATTGTTTTTGATATGTTTTGAAGTGAGAATACGAAATTTTAATACCAGAGTGAGTTAACAAGTATGAAAAAAAGTAGGTTAATTTTTAAAGTAAAAAAAAGCATTGTTTTTGATATGTTTTGAAGTGAGAACACGAAATTTTAATACCAGAGTGAGTTAACAAAGTATGAAAAAAAGTAGGTTAATTTTTAAAGTAAAAAAAAGCATTGTTTTTGATATGTTTTGAAGTGAGAACACGAAATTTTAATACCAGAGTGAGTTAACAAAGTATGAAAAAAAGTAGGTTAATTTTTAAAGTAAAAAAAAGCATTGTTTTTGATATGTTTTGAAGTGAGAATACGAAATTTTAATACCAGAGTGAGTTAACAAAGTATGAAAAAAAGTAGGTTAATTTTTAAAGTAAAAAAAAGCATTGTTTTTGATATGTTTTGAAGTGAGAATACGAAATTTTAATACCAGAGTGAGTTAACAAAGTATGAAAAATATTATTGTAATTTTTAAAGTAAAAAAAAGCATTGTTTTTGATATGTTTTGAAGTGAGAATACGAAATTTTAATACCAGAGTGAGTTAGCAAAGTATGAAAAATATTATTGTAATTTTTAAAGTAAAAAAAAGCATTGTTTTTGATATGTTTTGAAGTGAGAATACGAAATTTTAATACCAGAGTGAGTTAACAAAGTATGAAAAAAAGTAGGTTAATTTTTAAGTAAAAAAAAGCATTGTTTTTGATATGTTTTGAAGTGAGAATACGAAATTTTAATACCCAGAGTGAGTTAACAAAGTATGAAAAAAAGTAGGTTAATTTTTAAAGTAAAAAAAAGCATTGTTTTTGATATGTTTTGAAGTGAGAATACGAAATTTTAATACCAGAGTGAGTTAGCAAAGTATGAAAAATATTATTGTAATTTTTAAAGTAAAAAAAAGCATTGTTTTTGATATGTTTTGAAGTGAGAATACGAAATTTTAATACCAGAGTGAGTTAGCAAAGTATGAAAAATATTATTGTAATTTTTAAAGTAAAAAAAAGCATTGTTTTTGATATGTTTTGAAGTGAGAATACGAAATTTTAATACCAGAGTGAGTTAACAAAGTATGAAAAAAAGTAGGTTAATTTTTAAAGTAAAAAAAAGCATTGTTTTTGATATGTTTTGAAGTGAGAACACGAAATTTTAATACCAGAGTGAGTTAACAAAGTATGAAAAAAAGTAGGTTAATTTTTAAAGTAAAAAAAAGCATTGTTTTTGATATGTTTTGAAGTGAGAATACGAAATTTTAATACCAGAGTGAGTTAACAAAGTATGAAAAAAAGTAGGTTAATTTTTAAAGTAAAAAAAAGCATTGTTTTTGATATGTTTTGAAGTGAGAATACGAAATTTTAATACCAGAGTGAGTTAACAAAGTATGAAAAAAAGTAGGTTAATTTTTAAAGTAAAAAAAAGCATTGTTTTTGATATGTTTTGAAGTGAGAATACGAAATTTTAATACCAGAGTGAGTTAACAAAGTATGAAAAAAAGTAGGTTAATTTTTAAAGTAAAAAAAAGCATTGTTTTTGATATGTTTTGAAGTGAGAATACGAAATTTTAATACCAGAGTGAGTTAACAAAGTATGAAAAAAAGTAGGTTAATTTTTAAAGTAAAAAAAAAGCATTGTTTTTGATATGTTTTGAAGTGAGAATACGAAATTTTAATACCAGAGTGAGTTAGCAAAGTATGAAAAATATTATTGTAATTTTTAAAGTAAAAAAAAGCATTGTTTTTGATATGTTTTGAAGTGAGAATACGAAATTTTAATACCAGAGTGAGTTAACAAAGTATGAAAAAAAGTAGGTTAATTTTTAAAGTAAAAAAAAGCATTGTTTTTGATATGTTTTGAAGTGAGAACACGAAATTTTAATACCAGAGTGAGTTAACAAAGTATGAAAAAAAGTAGGTTAATTTTTAAAGTAAAAAAAAGCATTGTTTTTGATATGTTTTGAAGTGAGAATACGAAATTTTAATACCAGAGTGAGTTAGCAAAGTATGAAAAATTTGTAATTTTTAAAGTAAAAAAAGCATTGTTTTTGATATGTTTTGAAGTGAGAATACGAAATTTTAATACCAGAGTGAGTTAACAAAGTATGAAAAAAAGTAGGTTAATTTTTAAAGTAAAAAAAAAGCATTGTTTTTGATATGTTTTGAAGTGAGAATACGAAATTTTAATACCAGAGTGAGTTAGCAAAGTATGAAAAATATTATTGTAATTTTTAAAGTAAAAAAAAGCATTGTTTTTGATATGTTTTGAAGTGAGAATACGAAATTTTATACCAGAGTGAGTTAACAAAGTATGAAAAAAAGTAGGTTAATTTTTAAAGTAAAAAAAAGCATTGTTTTTGATATGTTTTGAAGTGAGAATACGAAATTTTAATACCAGAGTGAGTTAGCAAAGTATGAAAAATATTATTGTAATTTTTAAAGTAAAAAAAAGCATTGTTTTTGATATGTTTTGAAGTGAGAATACGAAATTTTAATACCAGAGTGAGTTAACAAAGTATGAAAAAAAGTAGGTTAATTTTTAAAGTAAAAAAAAGCATTGTTTTTTGATATGTTTTGAAGTGAGAATACGAAATTTTAATACCAGAGTGAGTTAACAAAGTATGAAAAAAAGTAGGTTAATTTTTAAAGTAAAAAAAAGCATTGTTTTTGATATGTTTTGAAGTGAGAATACGAAATTTTAATACCAGAGTGAGTTAACAAAGTATGAAAAAAAGTAGGTTAATTTTTAAAGTAAAAAAAAGCATTGTTTTTGATATGTTTTGAAGTGAGAATACGAAATTTTAATACCAGAGTGAGTTAGCAAAGTATGAAAAATATTATTGTAATTTTTAAAGTAAAAAAAAGCATTGTTTTTGATATGTTTTGAAGTGAGAATACGAAATTTTAATACCAGAGTGAGTTAACAAAGTATGAAAAAAAGTAGGTTAATTTTTAAAGTAAAAAAAAGCATTGTTTTTGATATGTTTTGAAGTGAGAACACGAAATTTTAATACCAGAGTGAGTTAACAAAGTATGAAAAAAAGTAGGTTAATTTTTAAAGTAAAAAAAAGCATTGTTTTTGATATGTTTTGAAGTGAGAATACGAAATTTTAATACCAGAGTGAGTTAGCAAAGTATGAAAAATATTATTGTAATTTTTAAAGTAAAAAAAAGCATTGTTTTTGATATGTTTTGAAGTGAGAATACGAAATTTTAATACCAGAGTGAGTTAACAAAGTATGAAAAAAAGTAGGTTAATTTTTTAAAGTAAAAAAAAGCATTGTTTTTGATATGTTTTGAAGTGAGAATACGAAATTTTAATACCAGAGTGAGTTAACAAAGTATTGA
>CAMPDV010006769.1:0-16823 GCA_946699065.1 Loxodes magnus
GATAACTTGATTTAAAAAAATATTTTTGGAAGAAAAAATAATGTGTGAGTAAGATTTGAAAGTATGTTAGGTGGGTAATGTTTTGGTTTTTGTAGTGATAGAAAAGAGTTAGAAAGTGAAGAGAAAAGTGAGTTAAAAGTAGTAAGTTGATAACTTGATTTAAAAAAATATTTTTGGAAGAAAAAATAATGTGTGAGTAAGATTTGAAAGTATGTTAGATGGGTAATGTTTTGGTTTTTGTAGTGATAGAAAAGAGTTAGAAAGTGAAGAGAAAAGTGAGTTAAAAGTAGTAAATTGATAACTTGATTTAAAAAAGTAGTTGAGGTAGAAAAAATAATGTGTGAGTAAGATTTGAAAGTATGTTAGGTGGATAATGTTTTGGTTTTTGTAGTGATAGAAAAGAGTTAGAAAGTGAAGAGAAAAGTGAGTTAAAAGTAGAAGTTGATAACTTGATTTAAAAAAATATTTTTGGAAGAAAAAATAATGTGTGAGTAAGATTTGAAAGTATGTTAGGTGGGTAATGTTTTGGTTTTTGTAGTGATAGAAAAGAGTTAGAAAGTGAAGAGAAAAGTGAGTTAAAAGTAGAAGTTGATAACTTGATTTAAAAAAATATTTTTGGAAGAAAAAATAATGTGTGAGTAAGATTTGAAAGTATGTTAGGTGGATAATGTTTTGGTTTTTGTAGTGATAGAAAAGAGTTAGAAAGTGAAGAGAAAAGTGAGTTAAAAGTAGTAAGTTGATAACTTGATTTAAAAAAGTAGTTGAGGTAGAAAAAATAATGTGTGAGTAAGATTTGAAAGTATGTTAGATGGGTAATGTTTTGGTTTTTGTAGTGATAGAAAAGAGTTAGAAAGTGAAGAGAAAAGTGAGTTAAAAGTAGAAGTTGATAACTTGATTTAAAAAAATATTTTTGGAAGAAAAAATAATGTGTGAGTAAGATTTGAAAGTATGTTAGGTGGGTAATGTTTTGGTTTTTGTAGTGATAGAAAAGAGTTAGAAAGTGAAGAGAAAAGTGAGTTAAAAGTAGTAAGTTGATAACTTGATTTAAAAAAATATTTTTGGAAGAAAAAATAATGTGTGAGTAAGATTTGAAAGTATGTTAGGTGGATAATGTTTTGGTTTTTGTAGTGATAGAAAAGAGTTAGAAAGTGAAGAGAAAAGTGAGTTAAAAGTAGTAAATTGATAACTTGATTTAAAAAAGTAGTTGAGGTAGAAAAAATAATGTGTGAGTAAGATTTGAAAGTATGTTAGGTGGGTAATGTTTTGGTTTTTGTAGTGATAGAAAAGAGTTAGAAAGTGAAGAGAAAAGTGAGTTAAAAGTAGAAGTTGATAACTTGATTTAAAAAAATATTTTTGGAAGAAAAAATAATGTGTGAGTAAGATTTGAAAGTATGTTAGGTGGGTAATGTTTTGGTTTTTGTAGTGATAGAAAAGAGTTAGAAAGTGAAGAGAAAAGTGAGTTAAAAGTAGTAAATTGATAACTTGATTTAAAAAAGTAGTTGAGGTAGAAAAAATAATGTGTGAGTAAGATTTGAAAGTATGTTAGGTGGGTAATGTTTTGGTTTTTGTAGTGATAGAAAAGAGTTAGAAAGTGAAGAGAAAAGTGAGTTAAAAGTAGAAGTTGATAACTTGATTTAAAAAAATATTTTTGGAAGAAAAAATAATGTGTGAGTAAGATTTGAAAGTATGTTAGGTGGGTAATGTTTTGGTTTTTGTAGTGATAGAAAAGAGTTAGAAAGTGAAGAGAAAAGTGAGTTAAAAGTAGTAAATTGATAACTTGATTTAAAAAAGTAGTTGAGGTAGAAAAAATAATGTGTGAGTAAGATTTGAAAGTATGTTAGGTGGGTAATGTTTTGGTTTTTGTAGTGATAGAAAAGAGTTAGAAAGTGAAGAGAAAAGTGAGTTAAAAGTAGTAAGTTGATAACTTGATTTAAAAAAATATTTTTGGAAGAAAAAATAATGTGTGAGTAAGATTTGAAAGTATGTTAGATGGGTAATGTTTTGGTTTTTGTAGTGATAGAAAAGAGTTAGAAAGTGAAGAGAAAAGTGAGTTAAAAGTAGTAAATTGATAACTTGATTTAAAAAAGTAGTTGAGGTAGAAAAAATAATGTGTGAGTAAGATTTGAAAGTATGTTAGGTGGGTAATGTTTTGGTTTTTGTAGTGATAGAAAAGAGTTAGAAAGTGAAGAGAAAAGTAAGTTAAAAGTAGAAGTTGATAACTTGATTTAAAAAAAGTATTTTTGGAAGAAAAAATAATGTGTGAGTAAGATTTGAAAGTATGTTAGGTGGGTAATGTTTTGGTTTTTGTAGTGATAGAAAAGAGTTAGAAAGTGAAGAGAAAAGTGAGTTAAAAGTAGAAGTTGATAACTTGATTTAAAAAAATATTTTTGAAAAAAAAATAATGTGTGAGTAAGATTTGAAAGTATGTTAGGTGGATAATGTTTTGGTTTTTGTAGTGATAGAAAAGAGTTAGAAAGTGAAGAGAAAAGTGAGTTAAAAGTAGTAAATTGATAACTTGATTTAAAAAAGTAGTTGAGGTAGAAAAAATAATGTGTGAGTAAGATTTGAAAGTATGTTAGGTGGGTAATGTTTTGGTTTTTGTAGTGATAGAAAAGAGTTAGAAAGTGAAGAGAAAAGTGAGTTTTTAGTAGTAAGTTGATAACTTGATTTAAAAAATATTTTTGGAAGAAAAAATAATGTGTGAGTAAGATTTGAAAGTATGTTAGATGGGTAATGTTTTGGTTTTTGTAGTGATAGAAAAGAGTTAGAAAGTGAAGAGAAAAGTGAGTTAAAAGTAGTAAGTTGATAACTTGATTTAAAAAAATATTTTTGGAAGAAAAAATAATGTGTGAGTAAGATTTGAAAGTATGTTAGATGGGTAATGTTTTGGTTTTTGTAGTGATAGAAAAGAGTTAGAAAGTGAAGAGAAAAGTGAGTTAAAAGTAGTAAGTTGATAACTTGATTTAAAAAAATATTTTTGGAAGAAAAAATAATGTGTGAGTAAGATTTGAAAGTATGTTAGATGGGTAATGTTTTGGTTTTTGTAGTGATAGAAAAGAGTTAGAAAGTGAAGAGAAAAGTGAGTTAAAAGTAGTAAGTTGATAACTTGATTTAAAAAAATATTTTTGGAAGAAAAAATAATGTGTGAGTAAGATTTGAAAGTATGTTAGGTGGGTAATGTTTTGGTTTTTGTAGTGATAGAAAAGAGTTAGAAAGTGAAGAGAAAAGTGAGTTAAAAGTAGTAAGTTGATAACTTGATTTAAAAAAGTAGTTGAGGTAGAAAAAATAATGTGTGAGTAAGATTTGAAAGTATGTTAGGTGGGTAATGTTTTGGTTTTTGTAGTGATAGAAAAGAGTTAGAAAGTGAAGAGAAAAGTGAGTTAAAAGTAGAAGTTGATAACTTGATTTAAAAAAATATTTTTGGAAGAAAAAATAATGTGTGAGTAAGATTTGAAAGTATGTTAGGGGGATAATGTTTTGGTTTTTGTAGTGATAGAAAAGAGTTAGAAAGTGAAGAGAAAAGTGAGTTAAAAGTAGTAAGTTGATAACTTGATTTAAAAAAGTAGTTGAGGTAGAAAAAATAATGTGTGAGTAAGATTTGAAAGTATGTTAGGTGGGTAATGTTTTGGTTTTTGTAGTGATAGAAAAGAGTTAGAAAGTGAAGAGAAAAGTGAGTTTTAGTAGTAAGTTGATAACTTGATTTAAAAAAGTATTTTTGGAAGAAAAAATAATGTGTGAGTAAGATTTGAAAGTATGTTAGATGGGTAATGTTTTGGTTTTTGTAGTGATAGAAAAGAGTTAGAAAGTGAAGAGAAAAGTGAGTTAAAAGTAGTAAGTTGATAACTTGATTTAAAAAAATATTTTTGGAAGAAAAAATAATGTGTGAGTAAGATTTGAAAGTATGTTAGATGGGTAATGTTTTGGTTTTTGTAGTGATAGAAAAGAGTTAGAAAGTGAAGAGAAAAGTGAGTTTTTAGTAGTAAGTTGATAACTTGATTTAAAAAAATATTTTTGGAAGAAAAAATAATGTGTGAGTAAGATTTGAAAGTATGTTAGATGGGTAATGTTTTGGTTTTTGTAGTGATAGAAAAGAGTTAGAAAGTGAAGAGAAAAGTGAGTTAAAAGTAGTAAGTTGATAACTTGATTTAAAAAAATATTTTTGGAAGAAAAAATAATGTGTGAGTAAGATTTGAAAGTATGTTAGATGGGTAATGTTTTGGTTTTTGTAGTGATAGAAAAGAGTTAGAAAGTGAAGAGAAAAGTGAGTTTTTAGTAGTAAGTTGATAACTTGATTTAAAAAAATATTTTTGGAAGAAAAAATAATGTGTGAGTAAGATTTGAAAGTATGTTAGGTGGGTAATGTTTTGGTTTTTGTAGTGATAGAAAAGAGTTAGAAAGTGAAGAGAAAAGTGAGTTAAAAGTAGTAAGTTGATAACTTGATTTAAAAAAATATTTTTGGAAGAAAAAATAATGTGTGAGTAAGATTTGAAAGTATGTTAGGTGGGTAATGTTTTGGTTTTTGTAGTGATAGAAAAGAGTTAGAAAGTGAAGAGAAAAGTGAGTTAAAGTAGAAGTTGATAACTTGATTTAAAAAAATAGTTGAGGTAGAAAAAATAATGTGTGAGTAAGATTTGAAAGTATGTTAGATGGGTAATGTTTTGGTTTTTGTAGTGATAGAAAAGAGTTAGAAAGTGAAGAGAAAAGTGAGTTAAAAGTAGTAAGTTGATAACTTGATTTAAAAAAATATTTTTGGAAGAAAAAATAATGTGTGAGTAAGATTTGAAAGTATGTTAGGTGGATAATGTTTTGGTTTTTGTAGTGATAGAAAAGAGTTAGAAAGTGAAGAGAAAAGTGAGTTAAAAGTAGAAGTTGATAACTTGATTTAAAAAAATATTTTTGGAAGAAAAAATAATGTGTGAGTAAGATTTGAAAGTATGTTAGATGGATAATGTTTTGGTTTTTGTAGTGATAGAAAAGAGTTAGAAAGTGAAGAGAAAAGTGAGTTAAAAGTAGTAAGTTGATAACTTGATTTAAAAAAATATTTTTGGAAGAAAAAATAATGTGTGAGTAAGATTTGAAAGTATGTTAGATGGGTAATGTTTTGGTTTTTGTAGTGATAGAAAAGAGTTAGAAAGTGAAGAGAAAAGTGAGTTTTTAGTAGTAAGTTGATAACTTGATTTAAAAAAATATTTTTGGAAGAAAAAATAATGTGTGAGTAAGATTTGAAAGTATGTTAGATGGGTAATGTTTTGGTTTTTGTAGTGATAGAAAAGAGTTAGAAAGTGAAGAGAAAAGTGAGTTAAAAGTAGTAAGTTGATAACTTGATTTAAAAAAATATTTTTGGAAGAAAAAATAATGTGTGAGTAAGATTTGAAAGTATGTTAGGTGGGTAATGTTTTGGTTTTTGTAGTGATAGAAAAGAGTTAGAAAGTGAAGAGAAAAGTGAGTTAAAAGTAGTAAGTTGATAACTTGATTTAAAAAAGTAGTTGAGGTAGAAAAAATAATGTGTGAGTAAGATTTGAAAGTATGTTAGATGGGTAATGTTTTGGTTTTTGTAGTGATAGAAAAGAGTTAGAAAGTGAAGAGAAAAGTGAGTTAAAAGTAGTAAGTTGATAACTTGATTTAAAAAAATATTTTTGGAAGAAAAAATAATGTGTGAGTAAGATTTGAAAGTATGTTAGATGGGTAATGTTTTGGTTTTTGTAGTGATAGAAAAGAGTTAGAAAGTGAAGAGAAAAGTGAGTTAAAAGTAGAAGTTGATAACTTGATTTAAAAAAATAGTTGAGGTAGAAAAAATAATGTGTGAGTAAGATTTGAAAGTATGTTAGATGGGTAATGTTTTGGTTTTTGTAGTGATAGAAAAGAGTTAGAAAGTGAAGAGAAAAGTGAGTTTTTAGTAGTAAGTTGATAACTTGATTTAAAAAAATATTTTTGGAAGAAAAAATAATGTGTGAGTAAGATTTGAAAGTATGTTAGGTGGATAATGTTTTGGTTTTTGTAGTGATAGAAAAGAGTTAGAAAGTGAAGAGAAAAGTGAGTTAAAAGTAGAAGTTGATAACTTGATTTAAAAAAATATTTTTGGAAGAAAAAATAATGTGTGAGTAAGATTTGAAAGTATGTTAGATGGGTAATGTTTTGGTTTTTGTAGTGATAGAAAAGAGTTAGAAAGTGAAGAGAAAAGTGAGTTAAAAGTAGTAAGTTGATAACTTGATTTAAAAAAGTAGTTGAGGTAGAAAAAATAATGTGTGAGTAAGATTTGAAAGTATGTTAGGTGGGTAATGTTTTGGTTTTTGTAGTGATAGAAAAGAGTTAAAAAGTGAAGAGAAAAGTGAGTTAAAAGTAGTAAGTTGATAACTTGATTTAAAAAAATATTTTTGGAAGAAAAAATAATGTGTGAGTAAGATTTGAAAGTATGTTAGATGGGTAATGTTTTGGTTTTTGTAGTGATAGAAAAGAGTTAGAAAGTGAAGAGAAAAGTGAGTTAAAAGTAGTAAGTTGATAACTTGATTTAAAAAAGTAGTTGAGGTAGAAAAAATAATGTGTGAGTAAGATTTGAAAGTATGTTAGGTGGATAATGTTTTGGTTTTTGTAGTGATAGAAAAGAGTTAGAAAGTGAAGAGAAAAGTGAGTTAAAAGTAGAAGTTGATAACTTGATTTAAAAAAATATTTTTGGAAGAAAAAATAATATGTGAGTAAGATTTGAAAGTATGTTAGGTGGGTAATGTTTTGGTTTTTGTAGTGATAGAAAAGAGTTAGAAAGTGAAGAGAAAAGTGAGTTAAAAGTAGTAAGTTGATAACTTGATTTAAAAAAATATTTTTGGAAGAAAAAATAATGTGTGAGTAAGATTTGAAAGTATGTTAGGTGGATAATGTTTTGGTTTTTGTAGTGATAGAAAAGAGTTAGAAAGTGAAGAGAAAAGTGAGTTAAAAGTAGTAAGTTGATAACTTGATTTAAAAAAGTAGTTGAGGTAGAAAAAATAATGTGTGAGTAAGATTTGAAAGTATGTTAGGTGGATAATGTTTTGGTTTTTGTAGTGATAGAAAAGAGTTAGAAAGTGAAGAGAAAAGTGAGTTAAAAGTAGAAGTTGATAACTTGATTTAAAAAAATATTTTTGGAAGAAAAAATAATGTGTGAGTAAGATTTGAAAGTATGTTAGGTGGATAATGTTTTGGTTTTTGTAGTGATAGAAAAGAGTTAGAAAGTGAAGAGAAAAGTGAGTTAAAAGTAGTAAGTTGATAACTTGATTTAAAAAAGTAGTTGAGGTAGAAAAAATAATGTGTGAGTAAGATTTGAAAGTATGTTAGGTGGGTAATGTTTTGGTTTTTGTAGTGATAGAAAAGAGTTAGAAAGTGAAGAGAAAAGTGAGTTAAAAGTAGTAAGTTGATAACTTGATTTAAAAAAATAGTTGAGGAAGAAAAAATAATGTGTGAGTAAGATTTGAAAGTATGTTAGGTGGATAATGTTTTGGTTTTTGTAGTGATAGAAAAGAGTTAGAAAGTGAAGAGAAAAGTGAGTTAAAAGTAGTAAGTTGATAACTTGATTTAAAAAAGTAGTTGAGGTAGAAAAAATAATGTGTGAGTAAGATTTGAAAGTATGTTAGGTGGGTAATGTTTTGGTTTTTGTAGTGATAGAAAAGAGTTAGAAAGTGAAGAGAAAAGTGAGTTAAAAGTAGAAGTTGATAACTTGATTTAAAAAATATTTTTGGAAGAAAAAATAATGTGTGAGTAAGATTTGAAAGTATGTTAGGTGGGTAATGTTTTGGTTTTTGTAGTGATAGAAAAGAGTTAGAAAGTGAAGAGAAAAGTGAGTTAAAAGTAGTAAGTTGATAACTTGATTTAAAAAAATATTTTTGGAAGAAAAAATAATGTGTGAGTAAGATTTGAAAGTATGTTAGATGGGTAATGTTTTGGTTTTTGTAGTGATAGAAAAGAGTTAGAAAGTGAAGAGAAAAGTGAGTTAAAAGTAGTAAGTTGATAACTTGATTTAAAAAAATATTTTTGGAAGAAAAAATAATGTGTGAGTAAGATTTGAAAGTATGTTAGATGGGTAATGTTTTGGTTTTTGTAGTGATAGAAAAGAGTTAGAAAGTGAAGAGAAAAGTGAGTTAAAAGTAGAAGTTGATAACTTGATTTAAAAAAATATTTTTGGAAGAAAAAATAATGTGTGAGTAAGATTTGAAAGTATGTTAGATGGGTAATGTTTTGGTTTTTGTAGTGATAGAAAAGAGTTAGAAAGTGAAGAGAAAAGTGAGTTAAAAGTAGTAAGTTGATAACTTGATTTAAAAAAATATTTTTGGAAGAAAAAATAATGTGTGAGTAAGATTTGAAAGTATGTTAGATGGGTAATGTTTTGGTTTTTGTAGTGATAGAAAAGAGTTAGAAAGTGAAGAGAAAAGTGAGTTAAAAGTAGTAAATTGATAACTTGATTTAAAAAAGTAGTTGAGGTAGAAAAAATAATGTGTGAGTAAGATTTGAAAGTATGTTAGGTGGGTAATGTTTTGGTTTTTGTAGTGATAGAAAAGAGTTAGAAAGTGAAGAGAAAAGTGAGTTAAAAGTAGAAGTTGATAACTTGATTTAAAAAAATATTTTTGGAAGAAAAAATAATGTGTGAGTAAGATTTGAAAGTATGTTAGGTGGATAATGTTTTGGTTTTTGTAGTGATAGAAAAGAGTTAGAAAGTGAAGAGAAAAGTGAGTTAAAAGTAGTAAGTTGATAACTTGATTTAAAAAAGTAGTTGAGGTAGAAAAAATAATGTGTGAGTAAGATTTGAAAGTATGTTAGGTGGGTAATGTTTTGGTTTTTGTAGTGATAGAAAAGAGTTAGAAAGTGAAGAGAAAAGTGAGTTAAAAGTAGAAGTTGATAACTTGATTTAAAAAAATATTTTTGGAAGAAAAAATAATGTGTGAGTAAGATTTGAAAGTATGTTAGGTGGGTAATGTTTTGGTTTTTGTAGTGATAGAAAAGAGTTAGAAAGTGAAGAGAAAA
Organism: Loxodes magnus; assembly: GCA_946699065.1. Taxonomy (NCBI): domain Eukaryota; phylum Ciliophora; class Karyorelictea; order Loxodida; family Loxodidae; genus Loxodes; species Loxodes magnus. The sequence continues at coordinate 8,986 of CAMPDV010006769.1, forward strand.
GTGAGTTAAAAGTAGTAAGTTGATAACTTGATTTAAAAAAGTAGTTGAGGTAGAAAAAATAATGTGTGAGTAAGATTTGAAAGTATGTTAGGTGGGTAATGTTTTGGTTTTTGTAGTGATAGAAAAGAGTTAGAAAGTGAAGAGAAAAGTGAGTTAAAAGTAGAAGTTGATAACTTGATTTAAAAAAATATTTTTGGAAGAAAAAATAATGTGTGAGTAAGATTTGAAAGTATGTTAGGTGGGTAATGTTTTGGTTTTTGTAGTGATAGAAAAGAGTTAGAAAGTGAAGAGAAAAGTGAGTTAAAAGTAGTAAGTTGATAACTTGATTTAAAAAAATATTTTTGGAAGAAAAAATAATGTGTGAGTAAGATTTGAAAGTATGTTAGATGGGTAATGTTTTGGTTTTTGTAGTGATAGAAAAGAGTTAGAAAGTGAAGAGAAAAGTGAGTTAAAAGTAGTAAGTTGATAACTTGATTTAAAAAAATATTTTTGGAAGAAAAAATAATGTGTGAGTAAGATTTGAAAGTATGTTAGATGGGTAATGTTTTGGTTTTTGTAGTGATAGAAAAGAGTTAGAAAGTGAAGAGAAAAGTGAGTTAAAAGTAGAAGTTGATAACTTGATTTAAAAAAATATTTTTGGAAGAAAAAATAATGTGTGAGTAAGATTTGAAAGTATGTTAGATGGGTAATGTTTTGGTTTTTGTAGTGATAGAAAAGAGTTAGAAAGTGAAGAGAAAAGTGAGTTAAAAGTAGTAAGTTGATAACTTGATTTAAAAAAATATTTTTGGAAGAAAAAATAATGTGTGAGTAAGATTTGAAAGTATGTTAGGTGGGTAATGTTTTGGTTTTTGTAGTGATAGAAAAGAGTTAGAAAGTGAAGAGAAAAGTGAGTTAAAAGTAGTAAGTTGATAACTTGATTTAAAAAAATATTTTTGGAAGAAAAAATAATGTGTGAGTAAGATTTGAAAGTATGTTAGGTGGATAATGTTTTGGTTTTTGTAGTGATAGAAAAGAGTTAGAAAGTGAAGAGAAAAGTGAGTTAAAAGTAGTAAGTTGATAACTTGATTTAAAAAAGTAGTTGAGGTAGAAAAAATAATGTGTGAGTAAGATTTGAAAGTATGTTAGGTGGGTAATGTTTTGGTTTTTGTAGTGATAGAAAAGAGTTAGAAAGTGAAGAGAAAAGTGAGTTAAAAGTAGTAAGTTGATAACTTGATTTAAAAAAGTAGTTGAGGTAGAAAAAATAATGTGTGAGTAAGATTTGAAAGTATGTTAGATGGGTAATGTTTTGGTTTTTGTAGTGATAGAAAAGAGTTAGAAAGTGAAGAGAAAAGTGAGTTAAAGTAGAAGTTGATAACTTGATTTAAAAAAATAGTTGAGGTAGAAAAAATAATGTGTGAGTAAGATTTGAAAGTATGTTAGATGGGTAATGTTTTGGTTTTTGTAGTGATAGAAAAGAGTTAGAAAGTGAAGAGAAAAGTGAGTTTTTAGTAGTAAGTTGATAACTTGATTTAAAAAAATATTTTTGGAAGAAAAAATAATGTGTGAGTAAGATTTGAAAGTATGTTAGGTGGATAATGTTTTGGTTTTTGTAGTGATAGAAAAGAGTTAGAAAGTGAAGAGAAAAGTGAGTTAAAAGTAGAAGTTGATAACTTGATTTAAAAAAATATTTTTGGAAGAAAAAATAATGTGTGAGTAAGATTTGAAAGTATGTTAGGTGGATAATGTTTTGGTTTTTGTAGTGATAGAAAAGAGTTAGAAAGTGAAGAGAAAAGTGAGTTAAAAGTAGTAAGTTGATAACTTGATTTAAAAAAGTAGTTGAGGTAGAAAAAATAATGTGTGAGTAAGATTTGAAAGTATGTTAGGTGGGTAATGTTTTGGTTTTTGTAGTGATAGAAAAGAGTTAGAAAGTGAAGAGAAAAGTGAGTTAAAAGTAGAAGTTGATAACTTGATTTAAAAAAATATTTTTGGAAGAAAAAATAATGTGTGAGTAAGATTTGAAAGTATGTTAGATGGGTAATGTTTTGGTTTTTGTAGTGATAGAAAAGAGTTAGAAAGTGAAGAGAAAAGTGAGTTAAAGTAGAAGTTGATAACTTGATTTAAAAAAATATTTGAGGTAGAAAAAATAATGTGTGAGTAAGATTTGAAAGTATGTTAGATGGGTAATGTTTTGGTTTTTGTAGTGATAGAAAAGAGTTAGAAAGTGAAGAGAAAAGTGAGTTTTTAGTAGTAAGTTGATAACTTGATTTAAAAAAATATTTTTGGAAGAAAAAATAATGTGTGAGTAAGATTTGAAAGTATGTTAGGTGGATAATGTTTTGGTTTTTGTAGTGATAGAAAAGAGTTAGAAAGTGAAGAGAAAAGTGAGTTAAAAGTAGAAGTTGATAACTTGATTTAAAAAAATATTTTTGGAAGAAAAAATAATGTGTGAGTAAGATTTGAAAGTATGTTAGGTGGATAATGTTTTGGTTTTTGTAGTGATAGAAAAGAGTTAGAAAGTGAAGAGAAAAGTGAGTTAAAAGTAGTAAGTTGATAACTTGATTTAAAAAAATATTTTTGGAAGAAAAAATAATGTGTGAGTAAGATTTGAAAGTATGTTAGATGGGTAATGTTTTGGTTTTTGTAGTGATAGAAAAGAGTTAGAAAGTGAAGAGAAAAGTGAGTTAAAAGTAGTAAGTTGATAACTTGATTTAAAAAAGTAGTTGAGGTAGAAAAAATAATGTGTGAGTAAGATTTGAAAGTATGTTAGGTGGATAATGTTTTGGTTTTTGTAGTGATAGAAAAGAGTTAGAAAGTGAAGAGAAAAGTGAGTTAAAAGTAGTAAGTTGATAACTTGATTTAAAAAAATATTTTTGGAAGAAAAAATAATGTGTGAGTAAGATTTGAAAGTATGTTAGGTGGTAATGTTTTGGTTTTTGTAGTGATAGAAAAGAGTTAGAAAGTGAAGAGAAAAGTGAGTTAAAAGTAGTAAGTTGATAACTTGATTTAAAAAAGTAGTTGAGGTAGAAAAAATAATGTGTGAGTAAGATTTGAAAGTATGTTAGATGGGTAATGTTTTGGTTTTTGTAGTGATAGAAAAGAGTTAGAAAGTGAAGAGAAAAGTGAGTTAAAAGTAGAAGTTGATAACTTGATTTAAAAAAATATTTTTGGAAGAAAAAATAATGTGTGAGTAAGATTTGAAAGTATGTTAGGTGGATAATGTTTTGGTTTTTGTAGTGATAGAAAAGAGTTAGAAAGTGAAGAGAAAAGTGAGTTAAAAGTAGAAGTTGATAACTTGATTTAAAAAAGTATTGAGGGAAGAAAAAATAATGTGTGAGTAAGATTTGAAAGTATGTTAGATGGGTAATGTTTTGGTTTTTGTAGTGATAGAAAAGAGTTAGAAAGTGAAGAGAAAAGTGAGTTTTTAGTAGTAAGTTGATAACTTGATTTAAAAAAATATTTTTGGAAGAAAAAATAATGTGTGAGTAAGATTTGAAAGTATGTTAGGTGGATAATGTTTTGGTTTTTGTAGTGATAGAAAAGAGTTAGAAAGTGAAGAGAAAAGTGAGTTAAAAGTAGTAAATTGATAACTTGATTTAAAAAAGTAGTTGAGGTAGAAAAAATAATGTGTGAGTAAGATTTGAAAGTATGTTAGGTGGGTAATGTTTTGGTTTTTGTAGTGATAGAAAAGAGTTAGAAAGTGAAGAGAAAAGTGAGTTAAAAGTAGTAAGTTGATAACTTGATTTAAAAAAATATTTTTGGAAGAAAAAATAATGTGTGAGTAAGATTTGAAAGTATGTTAGATGGGTAATGTTTTGGTTTTTGTAGTGATAGAAAAGAGTTAGAAAGTGAAGAGAAAAGTGAGTTAAAAGTAGTAAGTTGATAACTTGATTTAAAAAAATATTTTTGGAAGAAAAAATAATGTGTGAGTAAGATTTGAAAGTATGTTAGGTGGGTAATGTTTTGGTTTTTGTAGTGATAGAAAAGAGTTAGAAAGTGAAGAGAAAAGTGAGTTAAAAGTAGTAAGTTGATAACTTGATTTAAAAAAGTAGTTGAGGTAGAAAAAATAATGTGTGAGTAAGATTTGAAAGTATGTTAGATGGGTAATGTTTTGGTTTTTGTAGTGATAGAAAAGAGTTAGAAAGTGAAGAGAAAAGTGAGTTAAAAGTAGAAGTTGATAACTTGATTTAAAAAAATAGTTGAGGTAGAAAAAATAATGTGTGAGTAAGATTTGAAAGTATGTTAGGTGGGTAATGTTTTGGTTTTTGTAGTGATAGAAAAGAGTTAGAAAGTGAAGAGAAAAGTGAGTTAAAAGTAGAAGTTGATAACTTGATTTAAAAAAATATTTTTGGAAGAAAAAATAATGTGTGAGTAAGATTTGAAAGTATGTTAGGTGGGTAATGTTTTGGTTTTTGTAGTGATAGAAAAGAGTTAGAAAGTGAAGAGAAAAGTGAGTTAAAAGTAGTAAGTTGATAACTTGATTTAAAAAAATATTTTTGGAAGAAAAAATAATGTGTGAGTAAGATTTGAAAGTATGTTAGATGGGTAATGTTTTGGTTTTTGTAGTGATAGAAAAGAGTTAGAAAGTGAAGAGAAAAGTGAGTTAAAAGTAGTAAGTTGATAACTTGATTTAAAAAAATATTTTTGGAAGAAAAAATAATGTGTGAGTAAGATTTGAAAGTATGTTAGATGGGTAATGTTTTGGTTTTTGTAGTGATAGAAAAGAGTTAGAAAGTGAAGAGAAAAGTGAGTTAAAAGTAGTAAGTTGATAACTTGATTTAAAAAAATATTTTTGGAAGAAAAAATAATGTGTGAGTAAGATTTGAAAGTATGTTAGATGGGTAATGTTTTGGTTTTTGTAGTGATAGAAAAGAGTTAGAAAGTGAAGAGAAAAGTGAGTTTTTAGTAGAAGTTGATAACTTGATTTAAAAAAATATTTTTGGAAGAAAAAATAATGTGTGAGTAAGATTTGAAAGTATGTTAGGTGGGTAATGTTTTGGTTTTTGTAGTGATAGAAAAGAGTTAGAAAGTGAAGAGAAAAGTGAGTTAAAAGTAGTAAGTTGATAACTTGATTTAAAAAAATATTTTTGGAAGAAAAAATAATGTGTGAGTAAGATTTGAAAGTATGTTAGGTGGGTAATGTTTTGGTTTTTGTAGTGATAGAAAAGAGTTAGAAAGTGAAGAGAAAAGTGAGTTAAAAGTAGTAAGTTGATAACTTGATTTAAAAAAATATTTTTGGAAGAAAAAATAATGTGTGAGTAAGATTTGAAAGTATGTTAGATGGGTAATGTTTTGGTTTTTGTAGTGATAGAAAAGAGTTAGAAAGTGAAGAGAAAAGTGAGTTTTTAGTAGAAGTTGATAACTTGATTTAAAAAAATATTTTTGGAAGAAAAAATAATGTGTGAGTAAGATTTGAAAGTATGTTAGATGGGTAATGTTTTGGTTTTTGTAGTGATAGAAAAGAGTTAGAAAGTGAAGAGAAAAGTGAGTTAAAAGTAGTAAGTTGATAACTTGATTTAAAAAAAGTATTTGAGGAAGAAAAAATAATGTGTGAGTAAGATTTGAAAGTATGTTAGGTGGATAATGTTTTGGTTTTTGTAGTGATAGAAAAGAGTTAGAAAGTGAAGAGAAAAGTGAGTTAAAAGTAGTAAGTTGATAACTTGATTTAAAAAAATATTTTTGGAAGAAAAAATAATGTGTGAGTAAGATTTGAAAGTATGTTAGGTGGGTAATGTTTTGGTTTTTGTAGTGATAGAAAAGAGTTAGAAAGTGAAGAGAAAAGTGAGTTAAAAGTAGTAAGTTGATAACTTGATTTAAAAAAATATTTTTGGAAGAAAAAATAATGTGTGAGTAAGATTTGAAAGTATGTTAGATGGGTAATGTTTTGGTTTTTGTAGTGATAGAAAAGAGTTAGAAAGTGAAGAGAAAAGTGAGTTAAAAGTAGAAGTTGATAACTTGATTTAAAAAAATATTTTTGGAAGAAAAAATAATGTGTGAGTAAGATTTGAAAGTATGTTAGATGGGTAATGTTTTGGTTTTTGTAGTGATAGAAAAGAGTTAGAAAGTGAAGAGAAAAGTGAGTTAAAAGTAGTAAGTTGATAACTTGATTTAAAAAAATATTTTTGGAAGAAAAAATAATGTGTGAGTAAGATTTGAAAGTATGTTAGGTGGATAATGTTTTGGTTTTTGTAGTGATAGAAAAGAGTTAGAAAGTGAAGAGAAAAGTGAGTTAAAAGTAGTAAGTTGATAACTTGATTTAAAAAAATATTTTTGGAAGAAAAAATAATGTGTGAGTAAGATTTGAAAGTATGTTAGGTGGGTAATGTTTTGGTTTTTGTAGTGATAGAAAAGAGTTAGAAAGTGAAGAGAAAAGTGAGTTAAAAGTAGTAAGTTGATAACTTGATTTAAAAAAATATTTTTGGAAGAAAAAATAATGTGTGAGTAAGATTTGAAAGTATGTTAGATGGGTAATGTTTTGGTTTTTGTAGTGATAGAAAAGAGTTAGAAAGTGAAGAGAAAAGTGAGTTAAAAGTAGAAGTTGATAACTTGATTTAAAAAAATATTTTTGGAAGAAAAAATAATGTGTGAGTAAGATTTGAAAGTATGTTAGATGGGTAATGTTTTGGTTTTTGTAGTGATAGAAAAGAGTTAGAAAGTGAAGAGAAAAGTGAGTTAAAAGTAGTAAGTTGATTTAAAAAAATATTTTTGGAAGAAAAAATAATGTGTGAGTAAGATTTGAAAGTATGTTAGATGGGTAATGTTTTGGTTTTTGTAGTGATAGAAAAGAGTTAGAAAGTGAAGAGAAAAGTGAGTTAAAAGTAGTAAGTTGATAACTTGATTTAAAAAAATATTTTTGGAAGAAAAAATAATGTGTGAGTAAGATTTGAAAGTATGTTAGGTGGATAATGTTTTGGTTTTTGTAGTGATAGAAAAGAGTTAGAAAGTGAAGAGAAAAGTGAGTTAAAAGTAGTAAGTTGATAACTTGATTTAAAAAAGTAGTTGAGGTAGAAAAAATAATGTGTGAGTAAGATTTGAAAGTATGTTAGATGGGTAATGTTTTGGTTTTTGTAGTGATAGAAAAGAGTTAGAAAGTGAAGAGAAAAGTGAGTTTTTAGTAGAAGTTGATAACTTGATTTAAAAAAGTAGTTGAGGTAGAAAAAATAATGTGTGAGTAAGATTTGAAAGTATGTTAGGTGGGTAATGTTTTGGTTTTTGTAGTGATAGAAAAGAGTTAGAAAGTGAAGAGAAAAGTGAGTTAAAAGTAGTAAGTTGATAACTTGATTTAAAAAAATATTTTTGGAAGAAAAAATAATGTGTGAGTAAGATTTGAAAGTATGTTAGGTGGGTAATGTTTTGGTTTTTGTAGTGATAGAAAAGAGTTAGAAAGTGAAGAGAAAAGTGAGTTTTTAGTAGTAAGTTGATAACTTGATTTAAAAAAATATTTTTGGAAGAAAAAATAATGTGTGAGTAAGATTTGAAAGTATGTTAGGTGGATAATGTTTTGGTTTTTGTAGTGATAGAAAAGAGTTAGAAAGTGAAGAGAAAAGTGAGTTAAAAGTAGTAAGTTGATAACTTGATTTAAAAAAATATTTTTGGAAGAAAAAATAATGTGTGAGTAAGATTTGAAAGTATGTTAGGTGGGTAATGTTTTGGTTTTTGTAGTGATAGAAAAGAGTTAGAAAGTGAAGAGAAAAGTGAGTTAAAAGTAGTAAGTTGATAACTTGATTTAAAAAAATATTTTTGGAAGAAAAAATAATGTGTGAGTAAGATTTGAAAGTATGTTAGGTGGGTAATGTTTTGGTTTTTGTAGTGATAGAAAAGAGTTAGAAAGTGAAGAGAAAAGTGAGTTAAAAGTAGTAAGT
>CAMPDV010006770.1:0-19499 GCA_946699065.1 Loxodes magnus
AAAAAATGTAAGTGAGAGAGGATTAAGTGAGTGATAGTTTTAGATAAAAAGTAAAAGAAAGTAAAATAAAAAAAGGATGAAAATAATTAGTTAAAAGAAAAGTTTAAGTGAGTTTAAGGTAGATTGAGAAAAGAAGCCGAAGAGAAAAAAATGTAAGTGAGAGAGGATTAAGTGAGTGATAGTTTTAGATAAAAAGTAAAAGAAAGTAAAATAAAAAAAGGATGAAAATAATTAGTTAAAAGAAAAGTTTAAGTGAGTTTAAGGTAGATTGAGAAAAGAAGCCGAAGAGAAAAAAATGTAAGTGAGAGAGGATTAAGTGAGTGATAGTTTTAGATAAAAAGTAAAAGAAAGTAAAATAAAAAAAGGATGAAAATAATTAGTTAAAAGAAAAGTAGGTTTAAGTGAGTTTAAGGTAGATTGAGAAAAGAAGCCGAAGAGAAAAAAATGTAAGTGAGAGAGGATTAAGTGAGTGATAGTTTTAGATAAAAAGTAAAAGAAAGTAAAATAAAAAAAGGATGAAAATAATTAGTTAAAAGAAAAGTAGGTTTAAGTGAGTTTAAGGTAGATTGAGAAAAGAAGCCGAAGAGAAAAAAATGTAAGTGAGAGAGGATTAAGTGAGTGATAGTTTTAGATAAAAAGTAAAAGAAAGTAAAATAAAAAAAGGATGAAAATAATTAGTTAAAAGAAAAGTATAAGTGAGTTTAAGGTAGATTGAGAAAAGGATCCGAAGAGAAAAAAATGTAAGTGAGAGAGGATTAAGTGAGTGATAGTTTTAGATAAAAAGTAAAAGAAAGTAAAATAAAAAAAGGATGAAAATAATTAGTTAAAAGAAAAGTTTAAGTGAGTTTAAGGTAGATTGAGAAAAGAAGCCGAAGAGAAAAAAATGTAAGTGAGAGAGGATTAAGTGAGTGATAGTTTTAGATAAAAAGTAAAAGAAAGTAAAATAAAAAAAGGATGAAAATAATTAGTTAAAAGAAAAGTATAAGTGAGTTTAAGGTAGATTGAGAAAAGGATCCGAAGAGAAAAAAATGTAAGTGAGAGAGGATTAAGTGAGTGATAGTTTTAGATAAAAAGTAAAAGAAAGTAAAATAAAAAAAGGATGAAAATAATTAGTTAAAAGAAAAGTTTAAGTGAGTTTAAGGTAGATTGAGAAAAGAAGCCGAAGAGAAAAAAATGTAAGTGAGAGAGGATTAAGTGAGTGATAGTTTTAGATAAAAAGTAAAAGAAAGTAAAATAAAAAAAGGATGAAAATAATTAGTTAAAAGAAAAGTTTAAGTGAGTTTAAGGTAGATTGAGAAAAGAAGCCGAAGAGAAAAAAATGTAAGTGAGAGAGGATTAAGTGAGTGATAGTTTTAGATAAAAAGTAAAAGAAAGTAAAATAAAAAAAGGATGAAAATAATTAGTTAAAAGAAAAGTAGGTTTAAGTGAGTTTAAGGTAGATTGAGAAAAGAAGCCGAAGAGAAAAAAATGTAAGTGAGAGAGGATTAAGTGAGTGATAGTTTTAGATAAAAAGTAAAAGAAAGTAAAATAAAAAAAGGATGAAAATAATTAGTTAAAAGAAAAGTATAAGTGAGTTTAAGGTAGATTGAGAAAAGAAGCCGAAGAGAAAAAAATGTAAGTGAGAGAGGATTAAGTGAGTGATAGTTTTAGATAAAAAGTAAAAGAAAGTAAAATAAAAAAAGGATGAAAATAATTAGTTAAAAGAAAAGTTTAAGTGAGTTTAAGGTAGATTGAGAAAAGAAGCCGAAGAGAAAAAAATGTAAGTGAGAGAGGATTAAGTGAGTGATAGTTTTAGATAAAAAGTAAAAGAAAGTAAAATAAAAAAAGGATGAAAATAATTAGTTAAAAGAAAAGTTTAAGTGAGTTTAAGGTAGATTGAGAAAAGAAGCCGAAGAGAAAAAAATGTAAGTGAGAGAGGATTAAGTGAGTGATAGTTTTAGATAAAAAGTAAAAGAAAGTAAAATAAAAAAAGGATGAAAATAATTAGTTAAAAGAAAAGTATAAGTGAGTTTAAGGTAGATTGAGAAAAGAAGCCGAAGAGAAAAAAATGTAAGTGAGAGAGGATTAAGTGAGTGATAGTTTTAGATAAAAAGTAAAAGAAAGTAAAATAAAAAAAGGATGAAAATAATTAGTTAAAAGAAAAGTTTAAGTGAGTTTAAGGTAGATTGAGAAAAGAAGCCGAAGAGAAAAAAATGTAAGTGAGAGAGGATTAAGTGAGTGATAGTTTTAGATAAAAAGTAAAAGAAAGTAAAATAAAAAAAGGATGAAAATAATTAGTTAAAAGAAAAGTATAAGTGAGTTTAAGGTAGATTGAGAAAAGAAGCCGAAGAGAAAAAAATGTAAGTGAGAGAGGATTAAGTGAGTGATAGTTTTAGATAAAAAGTAAAAGAAAGTAAAATAAAAAAAGGATGAAAATAATTAGTTAAAAGAAAAGTATAAGTGAGTTTAAGGTAGATTGAGAAAAGGATCCGAAGAGAAAAAAATGTAAGTGAGAGAGGATTAAGTGAGTGATAGTTTTAGATAAAAAGTAAAAGAAAGTAAAATAAAAAAAGGATGAAAATAATTAGTTAAAAGAAAAGTATAAGTGAGTTTAAGGTAGATTGAGAAAAGAAGCCGAAGAGAAAAAAATGTAAGTGAGAGAGGATTAAGTGAGTGATAGTTTTAGATAAAAAGTAAAAGAAAGTAAAATAAAAAAAGGATGAAAATAATTAGTTAAAAGAAAAGTATAAGTGAGTTTAAGGTAGATTGAGAAAAGGATCCGAAGAGAAAAAAATGTAAGTGAGAGAGGATTAAGTGAGTGATAGTTTTAGATAAAAAGTAAAAGAAAGTAAAATAAAAAAAGGATGAAAATAATTAGTTAAAAGAAAAGTATAAGTGAGTTTAAGGTAGATTGAGAAAAGAAGCCGAAGAGAAAAAAATGTAAGTGAGAGAGGATTAAGTGAGTGATAGTTTTAGATAAAAAGTAAAAGAAAGTAAAATAAAAAAAGGATGAAAATAATTAGTTAAAAGAAAAGTATAAGTGAGTTTAAGGTAGATTGAGAAAAGAAGCCGAAGAGAAAAAAATGTAAGTGAGAGAGGATTAAGTGAGTGATAGTTTTAGATAAAAAGTAAAAGAAAGTAAAATAAAAAAAGGATGAAAATAATTAGTTAAAAGAAAAGTATAAGTGAGTTTAAGGTAGATTGAGAAAAGGATCCGAAGAGAAAAAAATGTAAGTGAGAGAGGATTAAGTGAGTGATAGTTTTAGATAAAAAGTAAAAGAAAGTAAAATAAAAAAAGGATGAAAATAATTAGTTAAAAGAAAAGTTTAAGTGAGTTTAAGGTAGATTGAGAAAAGAAGCCGAAGAGAAAAAAATGTAAGTGAGAGAGGATTAAGTGAGTGATAGTTTTAGATAAAAAGTAAAAGAAAGTAAAATAAAAAAAGGATGAAAATAATTAGTTAAAAGAAAAGTATAAGTGAGTTTAAGGTAGATTGAGAAAAGAAGCCGAAGAGAAAAAAATGTAAGTGAGAGAGGATTAAGTGAGTGATAGTTTTAGATAAAAAGTAAAAGAAAGTAAAATAAAAAAAGGATGAAAATAATTAGTTAAAAGAAAAGTTTAAGTGAGTTTAAGGTAGATTGAGAAAAGAAGCCGAAGAGAAAAAAATGTAAGTGAGAGAGGATTAAGTGAGTGATAGTTTTAGATAAAAAGTAAAAGAAAGTAAAATAAAAAAAGGATGAAAATAATTAGTTAAAAGAAAAGTTTAAGTGAGTTTAAGGTAGATTGAGAAAAGAAGCCGAAGAGAAAAAAATGTAAGTGAGAGAGGATTAAGTGAGTGATAGTTTTAGATAAAAAGTAAAAGAAAGTAAAATAAAAAAAGGATGAAAATAATTAGTTAAAAGAAAAGTTTAAGTGAGTTTAAGGTAGATTGAGAAAAGAAGCCGAAGAGAAAAAAATGTAAGTGAGAGAGGATTAAGTGAGTGATAGTTTTAGATAAAAAGTAAAAGAAAGTAAAATAAAAAAAGGATGAAAATAATTAGTTAAAAGAAAAGTATAAGTGAGTTTAAGGTAGATTGAGAAAAGGATCCGAAGAGAAAAAAATGTAAGTGAGAGAGGATTAAGTGAGTGATAGTTTTAGATAAAAAGTAAAAGAAAGTAAAATAAAAAAAGGATGAAAATAATTAGTTAAAAGAAAAGTATAAGTGAGTTTAAGGTAGATTGAGAAAAGGATCCGAAGAGAAAAAAATGTAAGTGAGAGAGGATTAAGTGAGTGATAGTTTTAGATAAAAAGTAAAAGAAAGTAAAATAAAAAAAGGATGAAAATAATTAGTTAAAAGAAAAGTTTAAGTGAGTTTAAGGTAGATTGAGAAAAGAAGCCGAAGAGAAAAAAATGTAAGTGAGAGAGGATTAAGTGAGTGATAGTTTTAGATAAAAAGTAAAAGAAAGTAAAATAAAAAAAGGATGAAAATAATTAGTTAAAAGAAAAGTATAAGTGAGTTTAAGGTAGATTGAGAAAAGAAGCCGAAGAGAAAAAAATGTAAGTGAGAGAGGATTAAGTGAGTGATAGTTTTAGATAAAAAGTAAAAGAAAGTAAAATAAAAAAAGGATGAAAATAATTAGTTAAAAGAAAAGTATAAGTGAGTTTAAGGTAGATTGAGAAAAGAAGCCGAAGAGAAAAAAATGTAAGTGAGAGAGGATTAAGTGAGTGATAGTTTTAGATAAAAAGTAAAAGAAAGTAAAATAAAAAAAGGATGAAAATAATTAGTTAAAAGAAAAGTTTAAGTGAGTTTAAGGTAGATTGAGAAAAGAAGCCGAAGAGAAAAAAATGTAAGTGAGAGAGGATTAAGTGAGTGATAGTTTTAGATAAAAAGTAAAAGAAAGTAAAATAAAAAAAGGATGAAAATAATTAGTTAAAAGAAAAGTTTAAGTGAGTTTAAGGTAGATTGAGAAAAGAAGCCGAAGAGAAAAAAATGTAAGTGAGAGAGGATTAAGTGAGTGATAGTTTTAGATAAAAAGTAAAAGAAAGTAAAATAAAAAAAGGATGAAAATAATTAGTTAAAAGAAAAGTATAAGTGAGTTTAAGGTAGATTGAGAAAAGGATCCGAAGAGAAAAAAATGTAAGTGAGAGAGGATTAAGTGAGTGATAGTTTTAGATAAAAAGTAAAAGAAAGTAAAATAAAAAAAGGATGAAAATAATTAGTTAAAAGAAAAGTATAAGTGAGTTTAAGGTAGATTGAGAAAAGAAGCCGAAGAGAAAAAAATGTAAGTGAGAGAGGATTAAGTGAGTGATAGTTTTAGATAAAAAGTAAAAGAAAGTAAAATAAAAAAAGGATGAAAATAATTAGTTAAAAGAAAAGTTTAAGTGAGTTTAAGGTAGATTGAGAAAAGAAGCCGAAGAGAAAAAAATGTAAGTGAGAGAGGATTAAGTGAGTGATAGTTTTAGATAAAAAGTAAAAGAAAGTAAAATAAAAAAAGGATGAAAATAATTAGTTAAAAGAAAAGTTTAAGTGAGTTTAAGGTAGATTGAGAAAAGAAGCCGAAGAGAAAAAAATGTAAGTGAGAGAGGATTAAGTGAGTGATAGTTTTAGATAAAAAGTAAAAGAAAGTAAAATAAAAAAAGGATGAAAATAATTAGTTAAAAGAAAAGTTTAAGTGAGTTTAAGGTAGATTGAGAAAAGAAGCCGAAGAGAAAAAAATGTAAGTGAGAGAGGATTAAGTGAGTGATAGTTTTAGATAAAAAGTAAAAGAAAGTAAAATAAAAAAAGGATGAAAATAATTAGTTAAAAGAAAAGTTTAAGTGAGTTTAAGGTAGATTGAGAAAAGAAGCCGAAGAGAAAAAAATGTAAGTGAGAGAGGATTAAGTGAGTGATAGTTTTAGATAAAAAGTAAAAGAAAGTAAAATAAAAAAAGGATGAAAATAATTAGTTAAAAGAAAAGTTTAAGTGAGTTTAAGGTAGATTGAGAAAAGAAGCCGAAGAGAAAAAAATGTAAGTGAGAGAGGATTAAGTGAGTGATAGTTTTAGATAAAAAGTAAAAGAAAGTAAAATAAAAAAAGGATGAAAATAATTAGTTAAAAGAAAAGTATAAGTGAGTTTAAGGTAGATTGAGAAAAGGATCCGAAGAGAAAAAAATGTAAGTGAGAGAGGATTAAGTGAGTGATAGTTTTAGATAAAAAGTAAAAGAAAGTAAAATAAAAAAAGGATGAAAATAATTAGTTAAAAGAAAAGTTTAAGTGAGTTTAAGGTAGATTGAGAAAAGAAGCCGAAGAGAAAAAAATGTAAGTGAGAGAGGATTAAGTGAGTGATAGTTTTAGATAAAAAGTAAAAGAAAGTAAAATAAAAAAAGGATGAAAATAATTAGTTAAAAGAAAAGTTTAAGTGAGTTTAAGGTAGATTGAGAAAAGAAGCCGAAGAGAAAAAAATGTAAGTGAGAGAGGATTAAGTGAGTGATAGTTTTAGATAAAAAGTAAAAGAAAGTAAAATAAAAAAAGGATGAAAATAATTAGTTAAAAGAAAAGTTTAAGTGAGTTTAAGGTAGATTGAGAAAAGAAGCCGAAGAGAAAAAAATGTAAGTGAGAGAGGATTAAGTGAGTGATAGTTTTAGATAAAAAGTAAAAGAAAGTAAAATAAAAAAAGGATGAAAATAATTAGTTAAAAGAAAAGTATAAGTGAGTTTAAGGTAGATTGAGAAAAGGATCCGAAGAGAAAAAAATGTAAGTGAGAGAGGATTAAGTGAGTGATAGTTTTAGATAAAAAGTAAAAGAAAGTAAAATAAAAAAAGGATGAAAATAATTAGTTAAAAGAAAAGTATAAGTGAGTTTAAGGTAGATTGAGAAAAGAAGCCGAAGAGAAAAAAATGTAAGTGAGAGAGGATTAAGTGAGTGATAGTTTTAGATAAAAAGTAAAAGAAAGTAAAATAAAAAAAGGATGAAAATAATTAGTTAAAAGAAAAGTATAAGTGAGTTTAAGGTAGATTGAGAAAAGGATCCGAAGAGAAAAAAATGTAAGTGAGAGAGGATTAAGTGAGTGATAGTTTTAGATAAAAAGTAAAAGAAAGTAAAATAAAAAAAGGATGAAAATAATTAGTTAAAAGAAAAGTATAAGTGAGTTTAAGGTAGATTGAGAAAAGGATCCGAAGAGAAAAAAATGTAAGTGAGAGAGGATTAAGTGAGTGATAGTTTTAGATAAAAAGTAAAAGAAAGTAAAATAAAAAAAGGATGAAAATAATTAGTTAAAAGAAAAGTTTAAGTGAGTTTAAGGTAGATTGAGAAAAGAAGCCGAAGAGAAAAAAATGTAAGTGAGAGAGGATTAAGTGAGTGATAGTTTTAGATAAAAAGTAAAAGAAAGTAAAATAAAAAAAGGATGAAAATAATTAGTTAAAAGAAAAGTATAAGTGAGTTTAAGGTAGATTGAGAAAAGAAGCCGAAGAGAAAAAAATGTAAGTGAGAGAGGATTAAGTGAGTGATAGTTTTAGATAAAAAGTAAAAGAAAGTAAAATAAAAAAAGGATGAAAATAATTAGTTAAAAGAAAAGTATAAGTGAGTTTAAGGTAGATTGAGAAAAGAAGCCGAAGAGAAAAAAATGTAAGTGAGAGAGGATTAAGTGAGTGATAGTTTTAGATAAAAAGTAAAAGAAAGTAAAATAAAAAAAGGATGAAAATAATTAGTTAAAAGAAAAGTATAAGTGAGTTTAAGGTAGATTGAGAAAAGAAGCCGAAGAGAAAAAAATGTAAGTGAGAGAGGATTAAGTGAGTGATAGTTTTAGATAAAAAGTAAAAGAAAGTAAAATAAAAAAAGGATGAAAATAATTAGTTAAAAGAAAAGTATAAGTGAGTTTAAGGTAGATTGAGAAAAGAAGCCGAAGAGAAAAAAATGTAAGTGAGAGAGGATTAAGTGAGTGATAGTTTTAGATAAAAAGTAAAAGAAAGTAAAATAAAAAAAGGATGAAAATAATTAGTTAAAAGAAAAGTATAAGTGAGTTTAAGGTAGATTGAGAAAAGAAGCCGAAGAGAAAAAAATGTAAGTGAGAGAGGATTAAGTGAGTGATAGTTTTAGATAAAAAGTAAAAGAAAGTAAAATAAAAAAAGGATGAAAATAATTAGTTAAAAGAAAAGTATAAGTGAGTTTAAGGTAGATTGAGAAAAGGATCCGAAGAGAAAAAAATGTAAGTGAGAGAGGATTAAGTGAGTGATAGTTTTAGATAAAAAGTAAAAGAAAGTAAAATAAAAAAAGGATGAAAATAATTAGTTAAAAGAAAAGTATAAGTGAGTTTAAGGTAGATTGAGAAAAGAAGCCGAAGAGAAAAAAATGTAAGTGAGAGAGGATTAAGTGAGTGATAGTTTTAGATAAAAAGTAAAAGAAAGTAAAATAAAAAAAGGATGAAAATAATTAGTTAAAAGAAAAGTATAAGTGAGTTTAAGGTAGATTGAGAAAAGAAGCCGAAGAGAAAAAAATGTAAGTGAGAGAGGATTAAGTGAGTGATAGTTTTAGATAAAAAGTAAAAGAAAGTAAAATAAAAAAAGGATGAAAATAATTAGTTAAAAGAAAAGTATAAGTGAGTTTAAGGTAGATTGAGAAAAGGATCCGAAGAGAAAAAAATGTAAGTGAGAGAGGATTAAGTGAGTGATAGTTTTAGATAAAAAGTAAAAGAAAGTAAAATAAAAAAAGGATGAAAATAATTAGTTAAAAGAAAAGTATAAGTGAGTTTAAGGTAGATTGAGAAAAGAAGCCGAAGAGAAAAAAATGTAAGTGAGAGAGGATTAAGTGAGTGATAGTTTTAGATAAAAAGTAAAAGAAAGTAAAATAAAAAAAGGATGAAAATAATTAGTTAAAAGAAAAGTTTAAGTGAGTTTAAGGTAGATTGAGAAAAGAAGCCGAAGAGAAAAAAATGTAAGTGAGAGAGGATTAAGTGAGTGATAGTTTTAGATAAAAAGTAAAAGAAAGTAAAATAAAAAAAGGATGAAAATAATTAGTTAAAAGAAAAGTTTAAGTGAGTTTAAGGTAGATTGAGAAAAGAAGCCGAAGAGAAAAAAATGTAAGTGAGAGAGGATTAAGTGAGTGATAGTTTTAGATAAAAAGTAAAAGAAAGTAAAATAAAAAAAGGATGAAAATAATTAGTTAAAAGAAAAGTATAAGTGAGTTTAAGGTAGATTGAGAAAAGAAGCCGAAGAGAAAAAAATGTAAGTGAGAGAGGATTAAGTGAGTGATAGTTTTAGATAAAAAGTAAAAGAAAGTAAAATAAAAAAAGGATGAAAATAATTAGTTAAAAGAAAAGTATAAGTGAGTTTAAGGTAGATTGAGAAAAGAAGCCGAAGAGAAAAAAATGTAAGTGAGAGAGGATTAAGTGAGTGATAGTTTTAGATAAAAAGTAAAAGAAAGTAAAATAAAAAAAGGATGAAAATAATTAGTTAAAAGAAAAGTATAAGTGAGTTTAAGGTAGATTGAGAAAAGGATCCGAAGAGAAAAAAATGTAAGTGAGAGAGGATTAAGTGAGTGATAGTTTTAGATAAAAAGTAAAAGAAAGTAAAATAAAAAAAGGATGAAAATAATTAGTTAAAAGAAAAGTTTAAGTGAGTTTAAGGTAGATTGAGAAAAGAAGCCGAAGAGAAAAAAATGTAAGTGAGAGAGGATTAAGTGAGTGATAGTTTTAGATAAAAAGTAAAAGAAAGTAAAATAAAAAAAGGATGAAAATAATTAGTTAAAAGAAAAGTATAAGTGAGTTTAAGGTAGATTGAGAAAAGAAGCCGAAGAGAAAAAAATGTAAGTGAGAGAGGATTAAGTGAGTGATAGTTTTAGATAAAAAGTAAAAGAAAGTAAAATAAAAAAAGGATGAAAATAATTAGTTAAAAGAAAAGTATAAGTGAGTTTAAGGTAGATTGAGAAAAGGATCCGAAGAGAAAAAAATGTAAGTGAGAGAGGATTAAGTGAGTGATAGTTTTAGATAAAAAGTAAAAGAAAGTAAAATAAAAAAAGGATGAAAATAATTAGTTAAAAGAAAAGTTTAAGTGAGTTTAAGGTAGATTGAGAAAAGAAGCCGAAGAGAAAAAAATGTAAGTGAGAGAGGATTAAGTGAGTGATAGTTTTAGATAAAAAGTAAAAGAAAGTAAAATAAAAAAAGGATGAAAATAATTAGTTAAAAGAAAAGTATAAGTGAGTTTAAGGTAGATTGAGAAAAGAAGCCGAAGAGAAAAAAATGTAAGTGAGAGAGGATTAAGTGAGTGATAGTTTTAGATAAAAAGTAAAAGAAAGTAAAATAAAAAAAGGATGAAAATAATTAGTTAAAAGAAAAGTATAAGTGAGTTTAAGGTAGATTGAGAAAAGGATCCGAAGAGAAAAAAATGTAAGTGAGAGAGGATTAAGTGAGTGATAGTTTTAGATAAAAAGTAAAAGAAAGTAAAATAAAAAAAGGATGAAAATAATTAGTTAAAAGAAAAGTAGGTTTAAGTGAGTTTAAGGTAGATTGAGAAAAGAAGCCGAAGAGAAAAAAATGTAAGTGAGAGAGGATTAAGTGAGTGATAGTTTTAGATAAAAAGTAAAAGAAAGTAAAATAAAAAAAGGATGAAAATAATTAGTTAAAAGAAAAGTATAAGTGAGTTTAAGGTAGATTGAGAAAAGAAGCCGAAGAGAAAAAAATGTAAGTGAGAGAGGATTAAGTGAGTGATAGTTTTAGATAAAAAGTAAAAGAAAGTAAAATAAAAAAAGGATGAAAATAATTAGTTAAAAGAAAAGTTTAAGTGAGTTTAAGGTAGATTGAGAAAAGAAGCCGAAGAGAAAAAAATGTAAGTGAGAGAGGATTAAGTGAGTGATAGTTTTAGATAAAAAGTAAAAGAAAGTAAAATAAAAAAAGGATGAAAATAATTAGTTAAAAGAAAAGTTTAAGTGAGTTTAAGGTAGATTGAGAAAAGAAGCCGAAGAGAAAAAAATGTAAGTGAGAGAGGATTAAGTGAGTGATAGTTTTAGATAAAAAGTAAAAGAAAGTAAAATAAAAAAAGGATGAAAATAATTAGTTAAAAGAAAAGTTTAAGTGAGTTTAAGGTAGATTGAGAAAAGAAGCCGAAGAGAAAAAAATGTAAGTGAGAGAGGATTAAGTGAGTGATAGTTTTAGATAAAAAGTAAAAGAAAGTAAAATAAAAAAAGGATGAAAATAATTAGTTAAAAGAAAAGTATAAGTGAGTTTAAGGTAGATTGAGAAAAGGATCCGAAGAGAAAAAAATGTAAGTGAGAGAGGATTAAGTGAGTGATAGTTTTAGATAAAAAGTAAAAGAAAGTAAAATAAAAAAAGGATGAAAATAATTAGTTAAAAGAAAAGTATAAGTGAGTTTAAGGTAGATTGAGAAAAGAAGCCGAAGAGAAAAAAATGTAAGTGAGAGAGGATTAAGTGAGTGATAGTTTTAGATAAAAAGTAAAAGAAAGTAAAATAAAAAAAGGATGAAAATAATTAGTTAAAAGAAAAGTATAAGTGAGTTTAAGGTAGATTGAGAAAAGAAGCCGAAGAGAAAAAAATGTAAGTGAGAGAGGATTAAGTGAGTGATAGTTTTAGATAAAAAGTAAAAGAAAGTAAAATAAAAAAAGGATGAAAATAATTAGTTAAAAGAAAAGTTTAAGTGAGTTTAAGGTAGATTGAGAAAAGAAGCCGAAGAGAAAAAAATGTAAGTGAGAGAGGATTAAGTGAGTGATAGTTTTAGATAAAAAGTAAAAGAAAGTAAAATAAAAAAAGGATGAAAATAATTAGTTAAAAGAAAAGTTTAAGTGAGTTTAAGGTAGATTGAGAAAAGGATCCGAAGAGAAAAAAATGTAAGTGAGAGAGGATTAAGTGAGTGATAGTTTTAGATAAAAAGTAAAAGAAAGTAAAATAAAAAAAGGATGAAAATAATTAGTTAAAAGAAAAGTATAAGTGAGTTTAAGGTAGATTGAGAAAAGGATCCGAAGAGAAAAAAATGTAAGTGAGAGAGGATTAAGTGAGTGATAGTTTTAGATAAAAAGTAAAAGAAAGTAAAATAAAAAAAGGATGAAAATAATTAGTTAAAAGAAAAGTTTAAGTGAGTTTAAGGTAGATTGAGAAAAGAAGCCGAAGAGAAAAAAATGTAAGTGAGAGAGGATTAAGTGAGTGATAGTTTTAGATAAAAAGTAAAAGAAAGTAAAATAAAAAAAGGATGAAAATAATTAGTTAAAAGAAAAGTATAAGTGAGTTTAAGGTAGATTGAGAAAATGATCCGAAGAGAAAAAAATGTAAGTGAGAGAGGATTAAGTGAGTGATAGTTTTAGATAAAAAGTAAAAGAAAGTAAAATAAAAAAAGGATGAAAATAATTAGTTAAAAGAAAAGTATAAGTGAGTTTAAGGTAGATTGAGAAAAGGATCCGAAGAGAAAAAAATGTAAGTGAGAGAGGATTAAGTGAGTGATAGTTTTAGATAAAAAGTAAAAGAAAGTAAAATAAAAAAAGGATGAAAATAATTAGTTAAAAGAAAAGTATAAGTGAGTTTAAGGTAGATTGAGAAAAGGATCCGAAGAGAAAAAAATGTAAGTGAGAGAGGATTAAGTGAGTGATAGTTTTAGATAAAAAGTAAAAGAAAGTAAAATAAAAAAAGGATGAAAATAATTAGTTAAAAGAAAAGTATAAGTGAGTTTAAGGTAGATTGAGAAAAGAAGCCGAAGAGAAAAAAATGTAAGTGAGAGAGGATTAAGTGAGTGATAGTTTTAGATAAAAAGTAAAAGAAAGTAAAATAAAAAAAGGATGAAAATAATTAGTTAAAAGAAAAGTATAAGTGAGTTTAAGGTAGATTGAGAAAAGAAGCCGAAGAGAAAAAAATGTAAGTGAGAGAGGATTAAGTGAGTGATAGTTTTAGATAAAAAGTAAAAGAAAGTAAAATAAAAAAAGGATGAAAATAATTAGTTAAAAGAAAAGTAGGTTTAAGTGAGTTTAAGGTAGATTGAGAAAAGAAGCCGAAGAGAAAAAAATGTAAGTGAGAGAGGATTAAGTGAGTGATAGTTTTAGATAAAAAGTAAAAGAAAGTAAAATAAAAAAAGGATGAAAATAATTAGTTAAAAGAAAAGTATAAGTGAGTTTAAGGTAGATTGAGAAAAGAAGCCGAAGAGAAAAAAATGTAAGTGAGAGAGGATTAAGTGAGTGATAGTTTTAGATAAAAAGTAAAAGAAAGTAAAATAAAAAAAGGATGAAAATAATTAGTTAAAAGAAAAGTATAAGTGAGTTTAAGGTAGATTGAGAAAAGGATCCGAAGAGAAAAAAATGTAAGTGAGAGAGGATTAAGTGAGTGATAGTTTTAGATAAAAAGTAAAAGAAAGTAAAATAAAAAAAGGATGAAAATAATTAGTTAAAAGAAAAGTATAAGTGAGTTTAAGGTAGATTGAGAAAATGATCCGAAGAGAAAAAAATGTAAGTGAGAGAGGATTAAGTGAGTGATAGTTTTAGATAAAAAGTAAAAGAAAGTAAAATAAAAAAAGGATGAAAATAATTAGTTAAAAGAAAAATATAAGTGAGTTTAAGGTAGATTGAGAAAAGGATCCGAAGAGAAAAAAATGTAAGTGAGTGATAGTTTTAGATAAAAAGTAAAAGAAAGTAAAATAAAAAAAGGATGAAAATAATTAGTTAAAAGAAAAGTATAAGTGAGTTTAAGGTAGATTGAGAAAAGGATCCGAAGAGAAAAAAATGTAAGTGAGAGAGGATTAAGTGAGTGATAGTTTTAGATAAAAAGTAAAAGAAAGTAAAATAAAAAAAGGATGAAAATAATTAGTTAAAAGAAAAGTATAAGTGAGTTTAAGGTAGATTGAGAAAAGAAGCCGAAGAGAAAAAAATGTAAGTGAGAGAGGATTAAGTGAGTGATAGTTTTAGATAAAAAGTAAAAGAAAGTAAAATAAAAAAAGGATGAAAATAATTAGTTAAAAGAAAAGTATAAGTGAGTTTAAGGTAGATTGAGAAAAGAAGCCGAAGAGAAAAAAATGTAAGTGAGAGAGGATTAAGTGAGT
Source organism: Loxodes magnus (assembly GCA_946699065.1). NCBI lineage: Eukaryota > Ciliophora > Karyorelictea > Loxodida > Loxodidae > Loxodes > Loxodes magnus. The sequence continues at coordinate 13,958 of CAMPDV010006770.1, forward strand.
GATAGTTTTAGATAAAAAGTAAAAGAAAGTAAAATAAAAAAAGGATGAAAATAATTAGTTAAAAGAAAAGTATAAGTGAGTTTAAGGTAGATTGAGAAAAGGATCCGAAGAGAAAAAAATGTAAGTGAGAGAGGATTAAGTGAGTGATAGTTTTAGATAAAAAGTAAAAGAAAGTAAAATAAAAAAAGGATGAAAATAATTAGTTAAAAGAAAAGTATAAGTGAGTTTAAGGTAGATTGAGAAAATGATCCGAAGAGAAAAAAATGTAAGTGAGAGAGGATTAAGTGAGTGATAGTTTTAGATAAAAAGTAAAAGAAAGTAAAATAAAAAAAGGATGAAAATAATTAGTTAAAAGAAAAGTATAAGTGAGTTTAAGGTAGATTGAGAAAAGGATCCGAAGAGAAAAAAATGTAAGTGAGAGAGGATTAAGTGAGTGATAGTTTTAGATAAAAAGTAAAAGAAAGTAAAATAAAAAAAGGATGAAAATAATTAGTTAAAAGAAAAGTATAAGTGAGTTTAAGGTAGATTGAGAAAAGAAGCCGAAGAGAAAAAAATGTAAGTGAGAGAGGATTAAGTGAGTGATAGTTTTAGATAAAAAGTAAAAGAAAGTAAAATAAAAAAAGGATGAAAATAATTAGTTAAAAGAAAAGTATAAGTGAGTTTAAGGTAGATTGAGAAAAGAAGCCGAAGAGAAAAAAATGTAAGTGAGAGAGGATTAAGTGAGTGATAGTTTTAGATAAAAAGTAAAAGAAAGTAAAATAAAAAAAGGATGAAAATAATTAGTTAAAAGAAAAGTAGGTTTAAGTGAGTTTAAGGTAGATTGAGAAAAGAAGCCGAAGAGAAAAAAATGTAAGTGAGAGAGGATTAAGTGAGTGATAGTTTTAGATAAAAAGTAAAAGAAAGTAAAATAAAAAAAGGATGAAAATAATTAGTTAAAAGAAAAGTATAAGTGAGTTTAAGGTAGATTGAGAAAAGAAGCCGAAGAGAAAAAAATGTAAGTGAGAGAGGATTAAGTGAGTGATAGTTTTAGATAAAAAGTAAAAGAAAGTAAAATAAAAAAAGGATGAAAATAATTAGTTAAAAGAAAAGTATAAGTGAGTTTAAGGTAGATTGAGAAAAGGATCCGAAGAGAAAAAAATGTAAGTGAGAGAGGATTAAGTGAGTGATAGTTTTAGATAAAAAGTAAAAGAAAGTAAAATAAAAAAAGGATGAAAATAATTAGTTAAAAGAAAAGTATAAGTGAGTTTAAGGTAGATTGAGAAAATGATCCGAAGAGAAAAAAATGTAAGTGAGAGAGGATTAAGTGAGTGATAGTTTTAGATAAAAAGTAAAAGAAAGTAAAATAAAAAAAGGATGAAAATAATTAGTTAAAAGAAAAATATAAGTGAGTTTAAGGTAGATTGAGAAAAGGATCCGAAGAGAAAAAAATGTAAGTGAGTGATAGTTTTAGATAAAAAGTAAAAGAAAGTAAAATAAAAAAAGGATGAAAATAATTAGTTAAAAGAAAAGTATAAGTGAGTTTAAGGTAGATTGAGAAAAGGATCCGAAGAGAAAAAAATGTAAGTGAGAGAGGATTAAGTGAGTGATAGTTTTAGATAAAAAGTAAAAGAAAGTAAAATAAAAAAAGGATGAAAATAATTAGTTAAAAGAAAAGTATAAGTGAGTTTAAGGTAGATTGAGAAAAGAAGCCGAAGAGAAAAAAATGTAAGTGAGAGAGGATTAAGTGAGTGATAGTTTTAGATAAAAAGTAAAAGAAAGTAAAATAAAAAAAGGATGAAAATAATTAGTTAAAAGAAAAGTATAAGTAAGTTTAAGGTAGATTGAGAAAAGAAGCCGAAGAGAAAAAAATGTAAGTGAGAGAGGATTAAGTGAGTGATAGTTTTAGATAAAAAGTAAAAGAAAGTAAAATAAAAAAAGGATGAAAATAATTAGTTAAAAGAAAAGTAGGTTTAAGTGAGTTTAAGGTAGACTGAGAAAAGAAGCCGAAGAGAAAAAAATGTAAGTGAGAGAGGATTAAGTGAGTGATAGTTTTAGATAAAAAGTAAAAGAAAGTAAAATAAAAAAAGGATGAAAATAATTAGTTAAAAGAAAAGTAGGTTTAAGTAAGTTTAAGGTAGATTGAGAAAAGAAGCCGAAGAGAAAAAAATGTAAGTGAGAGAGGATTAAGTGAGTGATAGTTTTAGATAAAAAGTAAAAGAAAGTAAAATAAAAAAAGGATGAAAATAATTAGTTAAAAGAAAAGTAGGTTTAAGTGAGTTTAAGGTAGATTGAGAAAAGAAGCCGAAGAGAAAAAAATGTAAGTGAGAGAGGATTAAGTGAGTGATAGTTTTAGATAAAAAGTAAAAGAAAGTAAAATAAAAAAAGGATGAAAATAATTAGTTAAAAGAAAAGTAGGTTTAAGTGAGTTTAAGGTAGATTGAGAAAAGAAGCCGAAGAGAAAAAAATGTAAGTGAGAGAGGATTAAGTGAGTGATAGTTTTAGATAAAAAGTAAAAGAAAGTAAAATAAAAAAAGGATGAAAATAATTAGTTAAAAGAAAAGTAGGTTTAAGTGAGTTTAAGGTAGATTGAGAAAAGAAGCCGAAGAGAAAAAAATGTAAGTGAGAGAGGATTAAGTGAGTGATAGTTTTAGATAAAAAGTAAAAGAAAGTAAAATAAAAAAAGGATGAAAATAATTAGTTAAAAGAAAAGTTTAAGTGAGTTTAAGGTAGATTGAGAAAAGAAGCCGAAGAGAAAAAAATGTAAGTGAGAGAGGATTAAGTGAGTGATAGTTTTAGATAAAAAGTAAAAGAAAGTAAAATAAAAAAAGGATGAAAATAATTAGTTAAAAGAAAAGTTTAAGTGAGTTTAAGGTAGATTGAGAAAAGAAGCCGAAGAGAAAAAAATGTAAGTGAGAGAGGATTAAGTGAGTGATAGTTTTAGATAAAAAGTAAAAGAAAGTAAAATAAAAAAAGGATGAAAATAATTAGTTAAAAGAAAAGTAGGTTTAAGTGAGTTTAAGGTAGATTGAGAAAAGAAGCCGAAGAGAAAAAAATGTAAGTGAGAGAGGATTAAGTGAGTGATAGTTTTAGATAAAAAGTAAAAGAAAGTAAATAAAAAAAGGATGAAAATAATTAGTTAAAAGAAAAGTTTAAGTGAGTTTAAGGTAGATTGAGAAAAGAAGCCGAAGAGAAAAAAATGTAAGTGAGAGAGGATTAAGTGAGTGATAGTTTTAGATAAAAAGTAAAAGAAAGTAAAATAAAAAAAGGATGAAAATAATTAGTTAAAAGAAAAGTAGGTTTAAGTGAGTTTAAGGTAGATTGAGAAAAGAAGCCGAAGAGAAAAAAATGTAAGTGAGAGAGGATTAAGTGAGTGATAGTTTTAGATAAAAAGTAAAAGAAAGTAAAATAAAAAAAGGATGAAAATAATTAGTTAAAAGAAAAGTTTAAGTGAGTTTAAGGTAGATTGAGAAAAGAAGCCGAAGAGAAAAAAAATGTAAGTGAGAGAGGATTAAGTGAGTGATAGTTTTAGATAAAAAGTAAAAGAAAGTAAAATAAAAAAAGGATGAAAATAATTAGTTAAAAGAAAAGTTTAAGTGAGTTTAAGGTAGATTGAGAAAAGAAGCCGAAGAGAAAAAAATGTAAGTGAGAGAGGATTAAGTGAGTGATAGTTTTAGATAAAAAGTAAAAGAAAGTAAAATAAAAAAAGGATGAAAATAATTAGTTAAAAGAAAAGTAGGTTTAAGTAAGTTTAAGGTAGATTGAGAAAAGAAGCCGAAGAGAAAAAAATGTAAGTGAGAGAGGATTAAGTGAGTGATAGTTTTAGATAAAAAGTAAAAGAAAGTAAAATAAAAAAAGGATGAAAATAATTAGTTAAAAGAAAAGTAGGTTTAAGTGAGTTTAAGGTAGATTGAGAAAAGAAGCCGAAGAGAAAAAAATGTAAGTGAGAGAGGATTAAGTGAGTGATAGTTTTAGATAAAAAGTAAAAGAAAGTAAAATAAAAAAAGGATGAAAATAATTAGTTAAAAGAAAAGTAGGTTTAAGTGAGTTTAAGGTAGATTGAGAAAAGAAGCCGAAGAGAAAAAAATGTAAGTGAGAGAGGATTAAGTGAGTGATAGTTTTAGATAAAAAGTAAAAGAAAGTAAAATAAAAAAAGGATGAAAATAATTAGTTAAAAGAAAAGTAGGTTTAAGTGAGTTTAAGGTAGATTGAGAAAAGAAGCCGAAGAGAAAAAAATGTAAGTGAGAGAGGATTAAGTGAGTGATAGTTTTAGATAAAAAGTAAAAGAAAGTAAAATAAAAAAAGGATGAAAATAATTAGTTAAAAGAAAAGTATAAGTGAGTTTAAGGTAGATTGAGAAAAGAAGCCGAAGAGAAAAAAATGTAAGTGAGAGAGGATTAAGTGAGTGATAGTTTTAGATAAAAAGTAAAAGAAAGTAAAATAAAAAAAGGATGAAAATAATTAGTTAAAGAAAAGTATAAGTGAGTTTAAGGTAGATTGAGAAGAGGATCCGAAGAGAAAAAAATGTAAGTGAGAGAGGATTAAGTGAGTGATAGTTTTAGATAAAAAGTAAAAGAAAGTAAAATAAAAAAAGGATGAAAATAATTAGTTAAAAGAAAAGTATAAGTGAGTTTAAGGTAGATTGAGAAAAGAAGCCGAAGAGAAAAAAATGTAAGTGAGAGAGGATTAAGTGAGTGATAGTTTTAGATAAAAAGTAAAAGAAAGTAAAATAAAAAAAGGATGAAAATAATTAGTTAAAAGAAAAGTATAAGTGAGTTTAAGGTAGATTGAGAAAAGAAGCCGAAGAGAAAAAAATGTAAGTGAGAGAGGATTAAGTGAGTGATAGTTTTAGATAAAAAGTAAAAGAAAGTAAAATAAAAAAAGGATGAAAATAATTAGTTAAAAGAAAAGTAGGTTTAAGTGAGTTTAAGGTAGATTGAGAAAAGAAGCCGAAGAGAAAAAAATGTAAGTGAGAGAGGATTAAGTGAGTGATAGTTTTAGATAAAAAGTAAAAGAAAGTAAAATAAAAAAAGGATGAAAATAATTAGTTAAAAGAAAAGTAGGTTTAAGTGAGTTTAAGGTAGATTGAGAAAAGAAGCCGAAGAGAAAAAAATGTAAGTGAGAGAGGATTAAGTGAGTGATAGTTTTAGATAAAAAGTAAAAGAAAGTAAAATAAAAAAAGGATGAAAATAATTAGTTAAAAGAAAAGTTTAAGTGAGTTTAAGGTAGATTGAGAAAAGAAGCCGAAGAGAAAAAAATGTAAGTGAGAGAGGATTAAGTGAGTGATAGTTTTAGATAAAAAGTAAAAGAAAGTAAAATAAAAAAAGGATGAAAATAATTAGTTAAAAGAAAAGTAGGTTTAAGTGAGTTTAAGGTAGATTGAGAAAAGAAGCCGAAGAGAAAAAAAATGTAAGTGAGAGAGGATTAAGTGAGTGATTGTTTTAGATAAAAAGTAAAAGAAAGTAAAATAAAAAAAGGATGAAAATAAATTAGTTAAAAGAAAAGTTTAAGTGAGTTTAAGGTAGATTGAGAAAAGAAGCCGAAGAGAAAAAAAATGTAAGTGAGA
>CAMPDV010006771.1:0-17259 GCA_946699065.1 Loxodes magnus
TCAAAACATACTCCTCAAAACTGAAATTTATTCTTTTTATCTTACTTTACTTCTTCACTTTTCAAAATACTTAATACTTCTCAAAGCATACTCCTTAAAACTAAAATTCTATCTTCTTTTCTTACTCTACTTCTATACTTTTCAAAATACTTAATACTTCTCAAAGCATACTCCTCAAAACTAAAATTTATTCTTTTTATCTTACTTTACTTCTTCACTTTTCTAAATACATAATACTTCTCAAAGCATACTCCTTAAAACTGAAATTCTATCTTCTTTTCTTCTCTACTTCTATACTTTTCTAAATACTTAATACTTCTCAAAACATACTCCTCAAAACTAAAATTTATTCTTTTTATCTTACTTTACTTCTTCACTTTTCTAAATACTTAATACTTCTCAAAACATACTCCTCAAAACTAAAATTTATTCTTTTTATCTTACTTTACTTCTTCACTTTTCAAAATACTTAATACTTCTCAAAACATACTCCTCAAAACTAAAATTTATTCTTTTTATCTTACTTTATTTCTTCACTTTTCAAAATACTTAATACTTCTCAAAGAATACTCCTTAAAACTAAAATTTATTCTTTTTATCTTACTTTACTTCTTCACTTTTCAAAATACTTAATACTTCTCAAAGCATACTCCTTAAAACTGAAATTCTATCTTCTTTTCTTACTCTACTTCTTCACTTTTCAAAATACTTAATACTTCTCAAAACATACTCCTCAAAACTAAAATTTATTCTTTTTATCTTACTTTACTTCTTCACTTTTCAAAATACTTAATACTTCTCAAAGCATACTCCTTAAAACTAAAATTTATTCTTTTTATCTTACTTTACTTCTTCACTTTTCTAAATACTTAATACTTCTCAAAGCATATTACTTAAAACTGAAATTCTATCTTCTTTTCTTACTTTACTTCTTCACTTTTCTACTTAATACTTCTCAAAGCTTACTCCTAAAACTAAAAATTCTTTTTATCTTACTTTACTTCTTCACTTTTCTAAATACTTAATACTTCTCAAAGCATACTACTTAAAACTGAAATTCTATCTTCTTTTCTTACTCTACTTCTTCACTTTTCTAAATACTTAATACTTCTCAAAGCATACTACTTAAAACTGAAATTCTATCTTCTTTTCTTACTTTACTTCTTCACTTTTCTAAATACTTAATACTTCTCAAAGCATACTACTTAAAACTGAAATTTATTCTTTTTATCTTACTTTACTTCTTCACTTTTCAAAATACTTAATACTTCTCAAAGCATACTACTAAAAACTGAAATTCTATCTTCTTTTCTTACTCTACTTCTTCACTTTTCTGGAATACTTCAATACTTCTCAAAGCCTACTCCTTAAAACTAAAATTTATTCTTTTTATCTTACTTTACTTCTTCACTTTTCAAAATACTTAATACTTCTCAAAGCATACTACTTAAAATTGAAATTCTATTCTTCTTTATCTTACTCTACTTCTATCACTTTTCTAAATACTTAATACTTCTCAAAACATACTCCTCAAAACTAAAATTTATTCTTTTTATCTTACTCTACTTTTTCACTTTTCAAAATACTTAATACTTCTCAAAGCATACTACTTAAAACTGAAATTCTATTCTTCTTTATCTTACTCTACTTCTATCACTTTTCTAAATACTTAATACTTCTCAAAACATACTCCTCAAAACTAAAATTTATTCTTTTTATCTTACTTTACTTCTTCACTTTTCAAAATACTTAATACATCTCAAAGCATACTACTTAAAACTGAAATTTATTCTTTTTATCTTACTTTACTTCTTCACTTTTCAAAATACTTAATACTTCTCAAAACATACTACTTAAAACTGAAATTCTATCTTCTTTTCTTACTCTACTTCTTCACTTTTCTAAATACTTAATACTTCTCAAAGCATACTCCTTAAAACTAAAATTTATTCTTTTATCTTACTTTACTTCTTCACTTTTCTAAATACTTAATACTTCTCAAAACATACTCCTCAAAACTAAAATTTATTCTTTTTATCTTACTTTACTTCTTCACTTTTCTAAATACTTAATACTTCTCAAAGCATACTCCTTAAAACTAAAATTTATTCTTTTTATCTTACTTTACTTCTTCACTTTTCAAAATACTTAATACTTCTCAAAACATACTACTTAAAACTGAAATTCCATCTTCTTTTCTTACTTTACTTCTTCACTTTTCTAAATACTTAATACTTCTCAAAGCATACTCCTTAAAACTAAAATTTATTCTTTTTATCTTACTTTACTTCTTCACTTTTCAAAATACTTAATACTTCTCAAAACATACTACTTAAAACTGAAATTCCATCTTCTTTTCTTACTTTACTTCTTCACTTTTCTAAATACTTAATACTTCTCAAAGCATACTACTTAAAACTGAAATTTATTCTTTTTATCTTACTTTACTTCTTCACTTTTCTAAATACTTAATACTTCTCAAAACATACTCCTCAAAACTAAAATTTATTCTTTTTATCTTACTTTACTTCTTCACTTTTCTAAATACTTAATACTTCTCAAAACATACTCCTCAAAACTAAAATTTATTCTTTTTATCTTACTTTACTTCTTCACTTTTCAAAATACTTAATACTTCTCAAAACATACTCCTCAAAACTAAAATTTATTCTTTTTATCTTACTTTACTTCTTCACTTTTCTAAATACTTAATACTTCTCAAAACATACTCCTCAAAACTAAAATTTATTCTTTTTATCTTACTTTACTTCTTCACTTTTCAAAATACTTAATACTTCTCAAAACATACTCCTCAAAACTAAAATTTATTCTTTTTATCTTACTTTACTTCTTCACTTTTCAAAATACTTAATACTTCTCAAAACATACTACTTAAAACTAAAATTCTATCTTCTTTTCTTACTCTACTTCTTCACTTTTCAAAATACTTAATACTTCTCAAAGCATACTACTTAAAACTGAAATTCTATCTTCTTTTCTTACTCTACTTCTATACTTTTCTAAATACTTAATACTTCTCAAAGCATACTCCTTAAAACTAAAATTTATTCTTTTTATCTTACTTTACTTCTTCACTTTTCAAAATACTTAATACTTCTCAAAACATACTCCTCAAAACTAAAATTTATTCTTTTTATCTTACTCTACTTCTTCACTTTTCTAAATACTTAATACTTCTCAAAACATACTACTTAAAACTAAAATTCTATCTTCTTTTCTTACTCTACTTCTTCACTTTTCAAAATACTTAATACTTCTCAAAACATACTCCTCAAAACTAAAATTTATTCTTTTTATCTTACTTTACTTCTTCACTTTTCTAAATACTTAATACTTCTCAAAACATACTCCTTAAAACTAAAATTCTATCTTCTTTTCTTACTCTACTTCTATACTTTTCAAAATACTTAATACTTCTCAAAACATACTCCTCAAAACTGAAATTTATTCTTTTTATCTTACTTTACTTCTTCACTTTTCAAAATACTTAATACTTCTCAAAGCATACTCCTTAAAACTAAAATTCTATCTTCTTTTCTTACTCTACTTCTATACTTTTCTAAATACTTAATACTTCTCAAAGCATACTCCTCAAAACTAAAATTTATTCTTTTTATCTTACTTTACTTCTTCACTTTTCTAAATACATAATACTTCTCAAAGCATACTCCTTAAAACTGAAATTCTATCTTCTTTTCTTCTCTACTTCTATACTTTTCTAAATACTTAATACTTCTCAAAACATACTCCTCAAAACTAAAATTTATTCTTTTTATCTTACTTTACTTCTTCACTTTTCTAAATACTTAATACTTCTCAAAACATACTCCTCAAAACTAAAATTTATTCTTTTTATCTTACTTTACTTCTTCACTTTTCAAAATACTTAATACTTCTCAAAACATACTCCTCAAAACTAAAATTTATTCTTTTTATCTTACTTTATTTCTTCACTTTTCAAAATACTTAATACTTCTCAAAGAATACTCCTTAAAACTAAAATTTATTCTTTTTATCTTACTTTACTTCTTCACTTTTCTAAATACTTAATACTTCTCAAAACATACTCCTTAAAACTAAAATTCTATCTTCTTTTCTTACTCTACTTCTATACTTTTCAAAATACTTAATACTTCTCAAAACATACTCCTCAAAACTAAAATTTATTCTTTTTATCTTACTTTACTTCTTCACTTTTCTAAATACTTAATACTTCTCAAAGCATACTCCTTAAAACTGAAATTCTATCTTCTTTTCTTACTTTACTTCTTCACTTTTCTAAATACTTAATACTTCTCAAAGCATACTACTTAAAACTGAAATTTATTCTTTTTATCTTACTCTACTTCTTCACTTTTCAAAATACTTAATACTTCTCAAAACATACTACTTAAAACTGAAATTCCATCTTCTTTTCTTACTTTACTTCTTCACTTTTCTAAATACTTAATACTTCTCAAAGCATACTACTTAAAACTGAAATTTATTCTTTTTATCTTACTTTACTTCTTCACTTTTCAAAATACTTAATACTTCTCAAAACATACTCCTCAAAACTAAAATTTATTCTTTTTATCTTACTTTACTTCTTCACTTTTCTAAATACTTAATACTTCTCAAAACATACTCCTCAAAACTAAAATTTATTCTTTTTATCTTACTTTACTTCTTCACTTTTCAAAATACTTAATACTTCTCAAAACATACTCCTCAAAACTAAAATTTATTCTTTTTATCTTACTTTACTTCTTCACTTTTCTAAATACTTAATACTTCTCAAAACATACTCCTCAAAACTAAAATTTATTCTTTTTATCTTACTTTACTTCTTCACTTTTCTAAATACTTAATACTTCTCAAAACATACTCCTCAAAACTAAAATTTATTCTTTTTATCTTACTTTACTTCTTCACTTTTCAAAATACTTAATACTTCTCAAAACATACTACTTAAAACTAAAATTCTATCTTCTTTTCTTACTCTACTTCTTCACTTTTCAAAATACTTAATACTTCTCAAAGCATACTACTTAAAACTGAAATTCTATCTTCTTTTCTTCTCTACTTCTATACTTTTCAAAATACTTAATACTTCTCAAAACATACTCCTCAAAACTAAAATTTATTCTTTTTATCTTACTTTACTTCTTCACTTTTCTAAATACATAATACTTCTCAAAGCATACTCCTTAAAACTAAAATTTATTCTTTTTATCTTACTTTATTTCTTCACTTTTCTAAATACTTAATACTTCTCAAAACATACTCCTCAAAACTAAAATTTATTCTTTTTATCTTACTTTACTTCTTCACTTTTCTAAATACTTAATACTTCTCAAAACATACTCCTCAAAACTAAAATTTATTCTTTTTATCTTACTTTACTTCTTCACTTTTCAAAATACTTAATACTTCTCAAAACATACTCCTCAAAACTAAAATTTATTCTTTTTATCTTACTTTATTTCTTCACTTTTCAAAATACTTAATACTTCTCAAAACATACTCCTCAAAACTAAAATTTATTCTTTTTATCTTACTTTACTTCTTCACTTTTCTAAATACTTAATACTTCTCAAAACATACTCCTTAAAACTAAAATTCTATCTTCTTTTCTTACTCTACTTCTATACTTTTCAAAATACTTAATACTTCTCAAAACATACTCCTCAAAACTGAAATTTATTCTTTTTATCTTACTTTACTTCTTCACTTTTCAAAATACTTAATACTTCTCAAAGCATACTCCTTAAAACTAAAATTCTATCTTCTTTTCTTACTCTACTTCTATACTTTTCTAAATACTTAATACTTCTCAAAGCATACTCCTCAAAACTAAAATTTATTCTTTTTATCTTACTTTACTTCTTCACTTTTCTAAATACATAATACTTCTCAAAGCATACTCCTTAAAACTGAAATTCTATCTTCTTTTCTTCTCTACTTCTATACTTTTCTAAATACTTAATACTTCTCAAAACATACTCCTCAAAACTAAAATTTATTCTTTTTATCTTACTTTACTTCTTCACTTTTCTAAATACTTAATACTTCTCAAAACATACTCCTCAAAACTAAAATTTATTCTTTTTATCTTACTTTACTTCTTCACTTTTCAAAATACTTAATACTTCTCAAAACATACTCCTCAAAACTAAAATTTATTCTTTTTATCTTACTTTATTTCTTCACTTTTCAAAATACTTAATACTTCTCAAAGAATACTCCTTAAAACTAAAATTTATTCTTTTTATCTTACTTTACTTCTTCACTTTTCTAAATACTTAATACTTCTGAAAGCATACTCCTTAAAACTGAAATTCCATCTTCTTTTCTTACTCTACTTCTTCACTTTTCTAAATACTTAATACTTCTCAAAACATACTCCTCAAAACTAAAATTTATTCTTTTTATCTTACTTTACTTCTTCACTTTTCTAAATACTTAATACTTCTCAAAGCATACTCCTTAAAACTGAAATTCTATCTTCTTTTCTTACTTTACTTCTTCACTTTTCTAAATACTTAATACTTCTCAAAACATACTCCTCAAAACTAAAATTTATTCTTTTTATCTTACTCTACTTCTTCACTTTTCAAAATACTTAATACTTCTCAAAACATACTCCTCAAAACTAAAATTTATTCTTTTTATCTTACTTTACTTCTTCACTTTTCTAAATACTTAATACTTCTCAAAGCATACTCCTTAAAACTGAAATTCTATCTTCTTTTCTTACTTTACTTCTTCACTTTTCTAAATACTTAATACTTCTCAAAGCATACTACTTAAAACTGAAATTCTATCTTCTTTTCTTACTTTACTTCTTCACTTTTCTAAATACTTAATACTTCTCAAAGCATACTACTTAAAACTGAAATTTATTCTTTTTATCTTACTCTACTTCTTCACTTTTCAAAATACTTAATACTTCTCAAAACATACTCCTCAAAACTAAAATTTATTCTTTTTATCTTACTTTACTTCTTCACTTTTCAAAATACTTAATACTTCTCAAAGCATACTCCTTAAAACTAAAATTTATTCTTTTTATCTTACTTTACTTCTTCACTTTTCTAAATACTTAATACTTCTCAAAGCATACTCCTTAAAACTAAAATTTATTCTTTTTATCTTACTTTACTTCTTCACTTTTCAAAATACTTAATACTTCTCAAAGCATACTCCTTAAAACTAAAATTTATTCTTTTTATCTTACTTTACTTCTTCACTTTTCAAAATACTTAATACTTCTCAAAGCATACTACTTAAAACTGAAATTCTATCTTCTTTTCTTACTTTACTTCTTCACTTTTCTAAATACTTAATACTTCTCAAAGCAAACTCCTCAAAACTAATATTTATTCTTTTTATCTTACTTTACTTCTTCACTTTTCAAAATACTTAATACTTCTCAAAACATACTCCTCAAAACTAAAATTTATTCTTTTTATCTTACTCTACTTCTTCACTTTTCTAAATACTTAATACTTCTCAAAGCATACTACTTAAAACTGAAATTCCATCTTCTTTTCTTACTCTACTTCTTCACTTTTCAAAATACTTAATACTTCTCAAAACATACTCCTCAAAACTAAAATTTATTCTTTTTATCTTACTTTACTTCTTCACTTTTCAAAATACTTAATACTTCTCAAAGCATACTACTTAAAACTGAAATTCCATCTTCTTTTCTTACTCTACTTCTTCACTTTTCTAAATACTTAATACTTCTCAAAGCAAACTCCTCAAAACTAAAATTTATTCTTTTTATCTTACTTTACTTCTTCACTTTTCAAAATACTTAATACTTCTCAAAACATACTCCTCAAAACTAAAATTTATTCTTCTTTTCTTACTTTACTTCTTCACTTTTCTAAATACTTAATACTTCTCAAAGAATACTCCTTAAAACTAAAATTTATTCTTTTTATCTTACTTTACTTCTTCACTTTTCTAAATACTTAATACTTCTCAAAACATACTCCTCAAAACTAAAATTTATTCTTTTTATCTTACTTTACTTCTTCACTTTTCTAAATACTTAATACTTCTCAAAGCATACTACTTAAAACTGAAATTCCATCTTCTTTTCTTACTCTACTTCTTCACTTTTCAAAATACTTAATACTTCTCAAAACATACTCCTCAAAACTAAAATTTATTCTTTTTATCTTACTTTACTTCTTCACTTTTCAAAATACTTAATACTTCTCAAAACATACTCCTCAAAACTAAAATTTATTCTTTTTATCTTACTTTACTTCTTCACTTTTCTAAATACTTAATACTTCTCAAAACATACTCCTCAAAACTAAAATTTATTCTTTTTATCTTACTTTACTTCTTCACTTTTCTAAATACTTAATACTTCTCAAAACATACTACTTAAAACTGAAATTTATTCTTTTTATCTTACTTTACTTCTTCACTTTTCTAAATACTTAATACTTCTCAAAGCATACTACTTAAAACTGAAATTCTATCTTCTTTTCTTACTTTACTTCTTCACTTTTCTAAATACTTAATACTTCTCAAAGAATACTCCTTAAAACTAAAATTTATTCTTTTTATCTTACTTTACTTCTTCACTTTTCAAAATACTTAATACTTCTCAAAGCATACTACTTAAAACTGAAATTCTATCTTCTTTTCTTACTCTACTTCTTCACTTTTCAAAATACTTAATACTTCTCAAAGCATACTACTTAAAACTGAAATTCTATCTTCTTTTCTTACTTTACTTCTTCACTTTTCAAAATACTTAATACTTCTCAAAGAATACTCCTTAAAACTAAAATTTATTCTTTTTATCTTACTTTACTTCTTCACTTTTCTAAATACTTAATACTTCTCAAAACATACTCCTCAAAACTAAAATTTATTCTTTTTATCTTACTCTACTTCTTCACTTTTCTAAATACTTAATACTTCTCAAAGCATACTACTTAAAACTGAAATTCTATCTTCTTTTCTTACTCTACTTCTATACTTTTCTAAATACTTAATACTTCTCAAAACATACTCCTCAAAACTAAAATTTATTCTTTTTATCTTACTTTACTTCTTCACTTTTCTAAATACTTAATACTTCTCAAAGCATACTACTTAAAACTGAAATTCCATCTTCTTTTCTTACTCTACTTCTTCACTTTTCTAAATACTTAATACTTCTCAAAGCATACTCCTCAAAACTAAAATTTATTCTTTTTATCTTACTTTACTTCTTCACTTTTCTAAATACTTAATACTTCTCAAAACATACTCCTCAAAACTAAAATTTATTCTTTTTATCTTACTCTACTTCTTCACTTTTCTAAATACTTAATACTTCTCAAAGCATACTCCTTAAAACTAAAATTTATTCTTTTTATCTTACTTTACTTCTTCACTTTTCAAAATACTTAATACTTCTCAAAGCATACTCCTTAAAACTAAAATTTATTCTTTTTATCTTACTTTACTTCTTCACTTTTCAAAATACTTAATACTTCTCAAAGCATACTACTTAAAACTGAAATTCTATCTTCTTTTCTTACTTTACTTCTTCACTTTTCTAAATACTTAATACTTCTCAAAGCAAACTCCTCAAAACTAATATTTATTCTTTTTATCTTACTTTACTTCTTCACTTTTCAAAATACTTAATACTTCTCAAAGCATACTACTTAAAACTGAAATTCTATCTTCTTTTCTTACTTTGCTTCTTCACTTTTCTAAATACTTAATACTTCTCAAAACATACTCCTCAAAACTAAAATTTATTCTTTTTATCTTACTTTACTTCTTCACTTTTCAAAATACTTAATACTTCTCAAAACATACTACTTAAAACTGAAATTCTATCTTCTTTTCTCACTCTACTTCTATACTTTTCTAAATACTTAATACTTCTCAAAACATACTCCTCAAAACTAAAATTTATTCTTTTTATCTTACTTTACTTCTTCACTTTTCAAAATACTTAATACTTCTCAAAACATACTACTTAAAACTGAAATTCTATCTTCTTTTCTTACTTTACTTCTTCACTTTTCTAAATACTTAATACTTCTCAAAGCATACTCCTTAAAACTAAAATTCTATCTTCTTTTCTTACTCTACTTCTTCACTTTTCAAAATACTTAATACTTCTCAAAACATACTCCTCAAAACTAAAATTTATTCTTTTTATCTTACTTTACTTCTTCACTTTTCAAAATACTTAATACTTCTCAAAGCATACTCCTTAAAACTAAAATTCTATCTTCTTTTCTTACTCTACTTCTTCACTTTTCAAAATACTTAATACTTCTCAAAACATACTCCTCAAAACTAAAATTTATTCTTTTTATCTTACTTTACTTCTTCACTTTTCAAAATACTTAATACTTCTCAAAGCATACTACTTAAAACTGAAATTCTATCTTCTTTTCTTACTCTACTTCTATACTTTTCTAAATACTTAATACTTCTCAAAACATACTCCTCAAAACTAAAATTTATTCTTTTTATCTTACTTTACTTCTTCACTTTTCAAAATACTTAATACTTCTCAAAACATACTACTTAAAACTGAAATTCTATCTTCTTTTCTTACTTTACTTCTTCACTTTTCAAAATACTTAATATTTCTCAAAGCATACTCCTTAAAACTGAAATTCTATCTTCTTTTCTTACTCTACTTCTTCACTTTTCAAAATACTTAATACTTCTCAAAGCATACTCCTTAAAACTTAAATTTATTCTTTTTATCTTACTTTACTTCTTCACTTTTCTAAATACTTAATACTTCTCAAAGCATACTACTTAAAACTGAAATTCCATCTTCTTTTCTTACTCTACTTCTTCACTTTTCTAAATACTTAATACTTCTCAAAGCAAACTCCTTAAAACTAAAATTTATTCTTTTTATCTTACTTTACTTCTTCACTTTTCAAAATACTTAATACTTCTCAAAGCAAACTACTTAAAACTGAAATTTATTCTTTTTATCTTACTTTACTTCTTCATTTTTCTAAATACTTAATACTTCTCAAAGCATACTACTTAAAACTGAAATTCTATCTTTTTATCTTACTTTACTTCTTCACTTTTCTAAATACTTAATACTTCTCAAAGCATACTACTTAAAACTGAAATTCCATCTTCTTTTCTTACTCTACTTCTTCACTTTTCTAAATACTTAATACTTCTCAAAGCAAACTCCTTAAAACTAAAATTTATTCTTTTTATCTTACTTTACTTCTTCACTTTTCAAAATACTTAATACTTCTCAAAGCATACTACTTAAAACTGAAATTCTATCTTTTTATCTTACTTTACTTCTTCACTTTTCAAAATACTTAATACTTCTCAAAGCATACTCCTTAAAACTGAAATTTATTCTTTTTATCTTACTTTACTTCTTCATTTTTCAAAATACTTAATACTTCTCAAAGCAAACTACTTAAAACTGAAATTCTATTCTTCTTTATCTTACTCTACTTCTTCACTTTTCAAAATACTTAATACTTCTCAAAGCATACTCCTTAAAACTAAAATTCTATTCTTCTTTATCTTACTTTACTTCTTCACTTTTCTAAATACTTAATACTTCTCAAAGCATACTCCTTAAAACTAAAATTCTATTCTTTTTATCTTACTCTACTTCTTCACTTTTCTAAATACTTAATACTTCTCAAAACATACTCCTCAAAACTAAAATTTATTCTTTTTATCTTACTTTACTTCTTCACTTTTCAAAATACTTAATACTTCTCAAAACATACTCCTCAAAACTAAAATTTATTCTTTTTATCTTACTTTACTTCTTCACTTTTCAAAATACTTAATACTTCTCAAAGCATACTACTTAAAACTGAAATTCTATCTTCTTTTCTTACTTTACTTCTTCACTTTTCTAAATACTTAATACTTCTCAAAGCATACTACTTAAAACTGAAATTCTATCTTCTTTTCTTACTCTACTTCTTCACTTTTCTAAATACTTAATACTTCTCAAAGCATATTACTTAAAAAGGAATTCTATCTTCTTTTCTTACTTTACTTCTTCACTTTTCTAAATACTTAATACTTCTCAAAACATACTCCTTAAAACTGAAATTTATTCTTTTTATCTTACTCTACTTCTTCACTTTTCAAAATACTTAATACTTCTCAAAACATACTCCTCAAAACTAAAATTCTATTCTTTTTATCTTACTTTACTTCTTCACTTTTCAAAATACTTAATACTTCTCAAAGCATACTCCTCAAAACTAAAATTTATTCTTTTTATCTTACTTTACTTCTTCACTTTTCAAAATACTTAATACTTCTCAAAACATACTCCTCAAAACTAAAATTCTATTCTTTTTATCTTACTTTACTTCTTCACTTTTCAAAATACTTAATACTTCTCAAAGCATACTCCTCAAAACTAAAATTCCATTCTTTTTATCTTACTTTACTTCTTCACTTTTCAAAATACTTAATACTTCTCAAAACATACTCCTCAAAACTAAAATTCTATCTTTTTTATCTTACTTTACTTCTTCACTTTTCAAAATACTTAATACTTCTCAAAGACATACTCCTCAAAACTAAAATTTATTCTTTTTATCTTACTTTACTTCTTCACTTTTCAAAATACTTAATACTTCTCAAAACATACTCCTCAAAACTAAAATTTATTCTTTTTATCTTACTTTACTTCTTCACTTTTCAAAATACTTAATACTTCTCAAAACATACTCCTCAAAACTAAAATTTATTCTTTTTATCTTACTTTACTTCTTCACTTTTCAAAATACTTAATACTTCTCAAAACATACTCCTCAAAACTAAAATTTATTCTTTTTATCTTACTTTACTTCTTCACTTTTCTAAATACTTAATACTTCTCAAAGCATACTCCTTAAAGCTAAAATTTATTCTTTTTATCTTACTCTACTTCTATCACTTTTCTAAATACTTAATACTTCTCAAAGCATATTACTTAAAAAGGAATTCTATCTTCTTTTCTTACTTTACTTCTTCACTTTTCTAAATACTTAATACTTCTCAAAACATACTCCTCAAAACTAAAATTCCATTCTTCTTTTCTTACTCTACTTCTTCACTTTTCTAAATACTTAATACTTCTCAAAGCATACTCCTCAAAACTAAAATTTATTCTTTTTATCTTACTTTACTTCTTCACTTTTCTAAATACTTAATACTTCTCAAAGCATACTCCTTAAAACTGAAATTCTATTCTTCTTTACTTACTCTACTTCTTCACTTTTCTAAATACTTAATACTTCTCAAAGCATACTCCTTAAAACTAAAATTTATTCTTTTTATCTTACTCTACTTCTTCACTTTTCAAAATACTTAATACTTCTCAAAACATACTCCTCAAAACTAAAATTTATTCTTTTTATCTTACTTTACTTCTTCACTTTTCTAAATACTTAATACTTCTCAAAACATACTCCTCAAAACTAAAATTTATTCTTTTTATCTTACTTTACTTCTTCACTTTTCAAAATACTTAATACTTCTCAAAACATACTCCTCAAAACTAAAATTTATTCTTTTTATCTTACTTTACTTCTTCACTTTTCAAAATACTTAATACTTCTCAAAGCATACTCCTCAAAACTAAAATTTATTCTTTTTATCTTACTTTACTTCTTCACTTTTCAAAATACTTAATACTTCTCAAAACATACTCCTCAAAACTAAAATTTATTTTTTTATCTTACTTTACTTCTTCACTTTTCAAAATACTTAATACTTCTCAAAACATACTCCTCAAAACTAAAATTCTATTCTTTTTATCTTACTTTACTTCTTCACTTTTCAAAATACTTAATACTTCTCAAAGCATACTCCTCAAAACTAAAATTTATTCTTTTTATCTTACTTTACTTCTTCACTTTTCAAAATACTTAATACTTCTCAAAGACATACTCCTCAAAACTAAAATTTATTCTTTTTATCTTACTTTACTTCTTCACTTTTCAAAATACTTAATACTTCTCAAAACATACTCCTCAAAACTAAAATTTATTCTTTTTATCTTACTTTACTTCTTCACTTTTCTA
The DNA here is from genome assembly GCA_946699065.1 of Loxodes magnus. NCBI lineage: Eukaryota > Ciliophora > Karyorelictea > Loxodida > Loxodidae > Loxodes > Loxodes magnus. Next base: position 14,073 of record CAMPDV010006771.1, read on the forward strand.
AATACTTAATACTTCTCAAAGCATACTCCTTAAAGCTAAAATTTATTCTTTTTATCTTACTTTACTTCTTCACTTTTCTAAATACTTAATACTTCTCAAAACATACTCCTCAAAACTAAAATTTATTCTTTTTATCTTACTTTACTTCTTCACTTTTCTAAATACTTAATACTTCTCAAAACATACTCCTCAAAACTAAAATTTATTCTTTTTATCTTACTTTACTTCTTCACTTTTCAAAATACTTAATACTTCTCAAAGCATACTACTTAAAACTGAAATTCTATCTTCTTTTCTTACTTTACTTCTTCACTTTTCTAAATACTTAATACTTCTCAAAGCATACTCCTTAAAACTAAAATTCTATCTTCTTTATCTTACTTTACTTCTTCACTTTTCTAAATACTTAATACTTCTCAAAGCAAACTCCTCAAAACTAAAATTCTATCTTCTTTTCTTACTCTACTTCTTCACTTTTCTAAATACTTAATATTTCTCAAAGCATACTCCTTAAAACTGAAATTCTATCTTCTTTTCTTACTTTACTTCTTCACTTTTCAAAATACTTAATACTTCTCAAAACATACTCCTCAAAACTAAAATTTATTCTTTTTATCTTACTTTACTTCTTCACTTTTCAAAATACTTAATACTTCTCAAAACATACTCCTCAAAACTAAAATTTATTCTTTTTATCTTACTCTACTTCTTCACTTTTTAAAATACTTAATACTTCTCAAAGCATACTACTTAAAACTGAAATTCTATCTTCTTTTCTTACTTTACTTCTTCACTTTTCAAAATACTTAATACTTCTCAAAACATACTCCTCAAAACTAAAATTTATTCTTTTTATCTTACTTTACTTCTTCACTTTTCTAAATACTTAATACTTCTCAAAACATACTCCTCAAAACTAAAATTTATTCTTTTTATCTTACTCTACTTCTTCACTTTTCTAAATACTTAATACTTCTCAAAGCATACTACTTAAAACTGAAATTCTATCTTCTTTTCTTACTCTACTTCTATACTTTTCTAAATACTTAATACTTCTCAAAACATACTCCTCAAAACTAAAATTTATTCTTTTTATCTTACTTTACTTCTTCACTTTTCAAAATACTTAATACTTCTCAAAGCATACTACTTAAAACTGAAATTCCATCTTCTTTTCTTACTCTACTTCTTCACTTTTCTAAATACTTAATACTTCTCAAAGCATACTCCTTAAAACTAAAATTTATTCTTTTTATCTTACTTTACTTCTTCACTTTTCAAAATACTTAATACTTCTCAAAGCATACTACTTAAAACTGAAATTCTATCTTCTTTTCTTACTTTACTTCTTCACTTTTCTAAATACTTAATACTTCTCAAAGCATACTCCTTAAAACTAAAATTTATTCTTTTTATCTTACTTTACTTCTTCACTTTTCAAAATACTTAATACTTCTCAAAGCATACTACTTAAAACTGAAATTCTATCTTCTTTTCTTACTCTACTTCTTCACTTTTCTAAATACTTAATACTTCTCAAAGCATACTACTTAAAAAGGAATTCTATCTTCTTTTCTTACTTTACTTCTTCACTTTTCAAAATACTTAATACTTCTCAAAGCATACTCCTTAAAACTGAAATTCTATCTTCTTTTCTTACTTTACTTCTTCACTTTTCTAAATACTTAATACTTCTCAAAGCATACTACTTAAAACTAAAATTTATTCTTTTTATCTTACTTTACTTCTTCACTTTTCTAAATACTTAATACTTCTCAAAGCATACTACTTAAAACAGAAATTTATTCTTTTTATCTTACTTTACTTCTTCACTTTTCAAAATACTTAATACTTCTCAAAACATACTCCTCAAAACTAAAATTTATTCTTTTTATCTTACTTTACTTCTTCACTTTTCTAAATACTTAATACTTCTCAAAACATACTCCTCAAAACTAAAATTTATTCTTTTTATCTTACTTTACTTCTTCACTTTTCAAAATACTTAATACTTCTCAAAACATACTCCTCAAAACTAAAATTTATTCTTTTTATCTTACTTTACTTCTTCACTTTTCAAAATACTTAATACTTCTCAAAACATACTCCATAAAACTGAAATTCTATCTTCTTTTCTTACTCTACTTCTATACTTTTCTAAATACTTAATACTTCTCAAAGCATACTCCTTAAAACTAAAATTTATTCTTTTTATCTTACTTTACTTCTTCACTTTTCAAAATACTTAATACTTCTCAAAACATACTCCTTAAAACTAAAATTTATTCTTTTTATCTTACTTTACTTCTTCACTTTTCAAAATACTTAATACTTCTCAAAACATACTCCTCAAAACTAAAATTTATTCTTTTTATCTTACTCTACTTCTTCACTTTTCAAAATACTTAATACTTCTCAAAGCATACTCCTTAAAGCTAAAATTTATTCTTTTTATCTTACTTTACTTCTTCACTTTTCAAAATACTTAATACTTCTCAAAACATACTCCTTAAAACTAAAATTCTATCTTCTTTTCTTACTTTACTTCTTCACTTTTCTAAATACTTAATACTTCTCAAAGCATACTCCTTAAAACTGAAATTTATTCTTTTTATCTTACTCTACTTCTTCACTTTTCAAAATACTTAATACTTCTCAAAACATACTCCTCAAAACTAAAATTTATTCTTTTTATCTTACTTTACTTCTTCACTTTTCAAAATACTTAATACTTCTCAAAGCATACTACTTAAAACTGAAATTCCATCTTCTTTTCTTACTCTACTTCTTCACTTTTCTAAATACTTAATACTTCTCAAAACATACTCCTCAAAACTAAAATTTATTCTTTTTATCTTACTTTACTTCTTCACTTTTCAAAATACTTAATACTTCTCAAAACATACTCCTCAAAACTAAAATTTATTCTTTTTATCTTACTTTACTTCTTCACTTTTCTAAATACTTAATACTTCTCAAAACATACTCCTCAAAACTAAAATTTATTCTTTTTATCTTACTTTACTTCTTCACTTTTCAAAATACTTAATACTTCTCAAAACATACTCCTCAAAACTAAAATTTATTCTTTTTATCTTACTTTACTTCTTCACTTTTCAAAATACTTAATACTTCTCAAAACATACTACTTAAAACTGAAATTCTATCTTCTTTTCTTACTCTACTT
>CAMPDV010006772.1:0-19617 GCA_946699065.1 Loxodes magnus
ATTTAGAAAAGTGAGGAAGTAAAGTAAGAAAAGAAGAAAGAATTTCAGATTTAGAATTACTAAAACTAGATAAAAAGAAGATATAAGAATTTAGAAAAGTGAGGAAGTAAAGTAAGAAAAGAAGAAAGAATTTCAGATTTAGAATTACTAAAACTAGATAAAAAGAAGATATAAGAATTTAGAAAAGTGAGGAAGTAAAGTAAGAAAAGAAGAAAGAATTTCAGATTTTAGAATTAATAAAACTGGATAAAGAGAAGATATAAGTATTTAGAAAAGTGAGGAAGTAAAGTAAGAAAAAAAAAATAAATTCAGATTTAGAATTACTAAAACTGGATAAAACAAGTTATAAGAATTTAGAAAAGTGAGGAAGTAAAGTAAGAAAAGAAGAAAGAATTTCAGATTTTAGAATTAATAAAACTGGATAAAGAGAAGATATAAGTATTTAGAAAAGTGAGGAAGTAAAGTAAGAAAAGAAGAAAGAATTTCAAATTTTAGAATTACTATAACTGGATAAAAAGAAGTTATAAGAATTTAGAAAAGTGAGGAAGTAAAGTAAGAAAAGAAGAAAGAATTTCAGATTTAGAATTACTATAACTGGATAAAAGAAGTTATAAGAATTTAGAAAAGTGAGGAAGTAAAGTAAGAAAAGAAGAAAGAATTTCAGATTTAGAATTACTATAACTAGATAAAGAGAAGTTATAAGAATTTAGAAAAGTGAGGAAGTAAAGTAAGAAAAGAAGAAAGAATTTCAGATTTAGAATTACTATAACTAGATAAAGAGAAGTTATAAGAATTTAGAAAAGTGAGGAAGTAAAGTAAGAAAAGAAGAAAGAATTTCAGATTTAGAATTACTAAAACTAGATAAAGAGAAGTTATAAGAATTTAGAAAAGTGAGGAAGTAAAGTAAGAAAAGAAGAAAGAATTTCAGCTTTTAGAATTACTAAAAATCAGAGATAAAGAGAAGATATAAGAATTTAGAAAAGTGAGGAAGTAAAGTAAGAAAAGAAGAAAGAATTTCAAATTTTAGAATTACTATAACTGGATAAAAAGAAGTTATAAGAATTTAGAAAAGTGAGGAAGTAAAGTAAGAAAAGAAGAAAGAATTTCAGATTTAGAATTACTATAACTGGATAAAAGAAGTTATAAGAATTTAGAAAAGTGAGGAAGTAAAGTAAGAAAAGAAGAAAGAATTTCAGATTTAGAATTACTATAACTAGATAAAGAGAAGTTATAAGAATTTAGAAAAGTGAGGAAGTAAAGTAAGAAAAGAAGAAAGAATTTCAGATTTAGAATTACTAAAACTAGATAAAGAGAAGTTATAAGAATTTAGAAAAGTGAGGAAGTAAAGTAAGAAAAGAAGAAAGAATTTAAGATTTAGAATTACTAAAACTAGATAAAGAGAAGTTATAAGAATTTAGAAAAGTGAGGAAGTAAAGTAAGAAAAGAAGAAAGAATTTCAGATTTAGAATTACTAAAACTGCAAAAAAGAAGTTATAAGAATTTAGAAAAGTGAGGAAGTAAAGTAAGAAAAGAAGAAAGAATTTCAAATTTTAGAATTACTATAACTAGATAAAACAAGTTATAAGAATTTAGAAAAGTGAGGAAGTAAAGTAAGAAAAGAAGAAAGAATTTCAGATTTTAGAATTAATAAAACTGGATAAAGAGAAGATATAAGTATTTAGAAAAGTGAGGAAGTAAAGTAAGAAAAAAAAAATAAATTCAGATTTAGAATTACTAAAACTGGATAAAACAAGTTATAAGAATTTAGAAAAGTGAGGAAGTAAAGTAAGAAAAGAAGAAAGAATTTCAGCTTTTAGAATTACTAAAGATCAGAGATAAAGAGAAGATATAAGAATTTAGAAAAGTGAGGAAGTAAAGTAAGAAAAGAAGAAAGAATTTCAGATTTAGAATTACTATAACTAGATAAAAAGAAGATATAAGAATTTAGAAAAGTGAGAAAGTAAAGTAAGAAAAGAAGAAAGAATTTCAAATTTTAGAATTACTAAAACTGGATAAAACAAGTTATAAGAATTTAGAAAAGTGAGGAAGTAAAGTAAGAAAAGAAGAAAGAATTTCAAATTTTAGAATTACTATAACTGGATAAAAGAAGTTATAAGAATTTAGAAAAGTGAGGAAGTAAAGTAAGAAAAGAAGAAAGAATTTCAGATTTAGAATTACTATAACTAGATAAAAAGAAGATATAAGAATTTAGAAAAGTGAGGAAGTAAAGTAAGAAAAGAAGAAAGAATTTCAGATTTAGAATTACTATAACTAGATAAAGAGAAGTTATAAGAATTTAGAAAAGTGAGGAAGTAAAGTAAGAAAAGAAGAAAGAATTTCAGATTTAGAATTACTATAACTAGATAAAGAGAAGTTATAAGAATTTAGAAAAGTGAGGAAGTAAAGTAAGAAAAGAAGAAAGAATTTAAGATTTAGAATTACTAAAACTAGATAAAGAGAAGTTATAAGAATTTAGAAAAGTGAGGAAGTAAAGTAAGAAAAGAAGAAAGAATTTCAGATTTAGAATTACTAAAACTGGATAAAAACAAGTTATAAGAATTTAGAAAAGTGAGAAAGTAAAGTAAGAAAAGAAGAAAGAATTTAAGATTTAGAATTACTATAACTAGATAAAAAGAAGATATAAGTATTTAGAAAAGTGAGGAAGTAAAGTAAGAAAAGAAGAAAGAATTTCAGATTTAGAATTACTATAACTAGATAAAAAGAAGATATAAGAATTTAGAAAAGTGAGGAAGTAAAGTAAGAAAAGAAGAAAGAATTTCAGATTTAGAATTACTAAAACTGCAAAAAAGAAGTTTTATGTATTTAGAAAAGTGAGGAAGTAAAGTAAGAAAAGAAGAAAGAATTTCAGATTTAGAATTACTAAAACTGGATAAAACAAGTTATAAGAATTTAGAAAAGTGAGGAAGTAAAGTAAGAAAAGAAGAAAGAATTTAAGATTTAGAATTACTATAACTAGATAAAAAGAAGATATAAGAATTTAGAAAAGTGAGGAAGTAAAGTAAGAAAAGAAGAAAGAATTTAAGATTTAGAATTACTATAACTAGATAAAAAGAAGATATAAGAATTTAGAAAAGTGAGGAAGTAAAGTAAGAAAAGAAGAAAGAATTTCAGATTTAGAATTACTATAACTAGATAAAAAGAAGATATAAGAATTTAGAAAAGTGAGGAAGTAAAGTAAGAAAAGAAGAAAGAATTTCAGATTTAGAATTACTAAAACTGCAAAAAAGAAGTTATAAGTATTTAGAAAAGTGAGGAAGTAAAGTAAGAAAAGAAGAAAGAATTTCAGATTTAGAATTACTAAAACTGGATTAATAGAAGTTATAAGTATTTAGAAAAGTGAGGAAGTAAAGTAAGAAAAGAAGAAAGAATTTCAAATTTTAGAATTACTAAAACTGGATAAGGAGAAGATATAAGTATTTAGGAAAGTGAGGAAGTAAATTAAGAAAAGAAGAAAGAATTTCAGATTTAGAATTACTAAAACTGGATAAAAAGAAGTTATAAGAATTTAGAAAAGTGAGGAAGTAAAGTAAGAAAAGAAGAAAGAATTTCAAATTTTAGAATTACTAAAACTAGATAAAGAGAAGATATAAGTATTTAGAAAAGTGAGGAAGTAAAGTAAGAAAAGAAGAAAGAATTTCAGATTTTAGAATTAATAAAACTGGATAAAAAGAAGATATAAGAATTTAGAAAAGTGAGGAAGTAAAGTAAGAAAAGAAGAAAGAATTTCAGATTTTAGAATTACTATAACTGGATAAAAGAAGTTATAAGAATTTAGAAAAGTGAGGAAGTAAAGTAAGAAAAGAAGAAAGAATTTCAGATTTTAGAATTAATAAAACTGGATAAAGAGAAGATATAAGTATTTAGAAAAGTGAGGAAGTAAAGTAAGAAAAGAAGAAAGAATTTCAGATTTAGAATTACTATAACTAGATAAAGAGAAGTTATAAGAATTTAGAAAAGTGAGGAAGTAAAGTAAGAAAAGAAGAAAGAATTTCAGATTTAGAATTACTATAACTAGATAAAAAGAAGATATAAGAATTTAGAAAAGTGAGGAAGTAAAGTAAGAAAAGAAGAAAGAATTTCAGATTTAGAATTACTAAAACTGGATAAAACAAGTTATAAGAATTTAGAAAAGTGAGGAAGTAAAGTAAGAAAAGAAGAAAGAATTTAAGATTTAGAATTACTATAACTAGATAAAAAGAAGATATAAGAATTTAGAAAAGTGAGGAAGTAAAGTAAGAAAAGAAGAAAGAATTTCAGATTTAGAATTACTAAAACTAGATAAAAAGAAGATATAAGAATTTAGAAAAGTGAGGAAGTAAAGTAAGAAAAGAAGAAAGAATTTCAAATTTTAGAATTACTAAAACTGGATAAAACAAGTTATAAGAATTTAGAAAAGTGAGGAAGTAAAGTAAGAAAAGAAGAAAGAATTTCAGATTTTAGAATTACTATAACTAGATAAAAGAAGTTATAAGAATTTAGAAAAGTGAGGAAGTAAAGTAAGAAAAGAAGAAAGAATTTCAAATTTTAGAATTACTAAAACTGGATAAGGAGAAGATATAAGTATTTAGAAAAGTGAGGAAGTAAAGTAAGAAAAGAAGAAAGAATTTCAGATTTAGAATTACTAAAACTGGATAAAAGAAGTTATAAGAATTTAGGAAAGTGAGGAAGTAAAGTAAGAAAAGAAGAAAGAATTTCAGATTTAGAATTACTATAACTAGATAAAGAGAAGTTATAAGAATTTAGAAAAGTGAGGAAGTAAAGTAAGAAAAGAAGAAAGAATTTCAGATTTAGAATTACTATAACTAGATAAAGAGAAGTTATAAGAATTTAGAAAAGTGAGGAAGTAAAGTAAGAAAAGAAGAAAGAATTTAAGATTTAGAATTACTAAAACTAGATAAAAAGAAGATATAAGTATTTAGGAAAGTGAGGAAGTAAAGTAAGAAAAGAAGAAAGAATTTCAGATTTAGAATTACTAAAACTGCAAAAAAGAAGTTATAAGAATTTAGAAAAGTGAGGAAGTAAAGTAAGAAAAGAAGAAAGAATTTCAGATTTAGAATTACTAAAACTGGATAAAACAAGTTATAAGAATTTAGAAAAGTGAGTTAGTAAAGTAAGAAAAGAAGAAAGAATTTCAAATTTTAGAATTACTATGACTAGATAAAAAGAGATATAAGAATTTAGAAAAGTGAGGAAGTAAAGTAAGAAAAGAAGAAAGAATTTCAGATTTTAGAATTAATAAAACTGGATAAAGAGAAGATATAAGTATTTAGAAAAGTGAGGAAGTAAAGTAAGAAAAAAAAAATAAATTCAGATTTAGAATTACTAAAACTGGATAAAACAAGTTATAAGAATTTAGAAAAGTGAGGAAGTAAAGTAAGAAAAGAAGAAAGAATTTCAGATTTTAGAATTAATAAAACTGGATAAAGAGAAGATATAAGTATTTAGAAAAGTGAGGAAGTAAAGTAAGAAAAAAAAAAAAAATTCAGATTTAGAATTACTAAAACTGGATAAAACAAGTTATAAGAATTTAGAAAAGTGAGGAAGTAAAGTAAGAAAAGAAGAAAGAATTTCAGCTTTTAGAATTACTAATTATCAGAGATAAAGAGAAGATATAAGAATTTAGAAAAGTGAGGAAGTAAAGTAAGAAAAGAAGAAAGAATTTCAAATTTTAGAATTACTATAACTGGATAAAAGAAGTTATAAGAATTTAGAAAAGTGAGGAAGTAAAGTAAGAAAAGAAGAAAGAATTTCAGATTTAGAATTACTATAACTGGATAAAAGAAGTTATAAGAATTTAGAAAAGTGAGGAAGTAAAGTAAGAAAAGAAGAAAGAATTTCAGATTTAGAATTACTATAACTAGATAAAGAGAAGTTATAAGAATTTAGAAAAGTGAGGAAGTAAAGTAAGAAAAGAAGAAAGAATTTCAGATTTAGAATTACTAAAACTGGATTAATAGAAGTTATAAGTATTTAGAAAAGTGAGGAAGTAAAGTAAGAAAAGAAGAAAGAATTTCAAATTTTAGAATTACTAAAACTGGATAAGGAGAAGATATAAGTATTTAGGAAAGTGAGGAAGTAAATTAAGAAAAGAAGAAAGAATTTCAGATTTAGAATTACTAAAACTGCAAAAAAGAAGTTATAAGAATTTAGAAAAGTGAGGAAGTAAAGTAAGAAAAGAAGAAAGAATTTCAAATTTTAGAATTACTATAACTAGATAAAACAAGTTATAAGAATTTAGAAAAGTGAGGAAGTAAAGTAAGAAAAGAAGAAAGAATTTCAGCTTTTAGAATTACTATAACTAGATAAAGAGAAGATATAAGAATTTAGAAAAGTGAGGAAGTAAAGTAAGAAAAGAAGAAAGAATTTCAGATTTAGAATTACTAAAACTGCAAAAAAGAAGTTATAAGTATTTAGAAAAGTGAGGAAGTAAAGTAAGAAAAGAAGAAAGAATTTCAGATTTAGAATTACTAAAACTGGATTAATAGAAGTTATAAGAATTTAGAAAAGTGAGGAAGTAAAGTAAGAAAAGAAGAAAGAATTTCAAATTTTAGAATTACTAAAACTGGATAAGGAGAAGATATAAGTATTTAGAAAAGTGAGGAAGTAAAGTAAGAAAAGAAGAAAGAATTTCAGATTTAGAATTACTAAAACTGGATAAAAGAAGTTATAAGAATTTAGGAAAGTGAGGAAGTAAAGTAAGAAAAGAAGAAAGAATTTCAGATTTAGAATTACTATAACTAGATAAAGAGAAGTTATAAGAATTTAGAAAAGTGAGGAAGTAAAGTAAGAAAAGAAGAAAGAATTTCAGATTTAGAATTACTATAACTAGATAAAGAGAAGTTATAAGAATTTAGAAAAGTGAGGAAGTAAAGTAAGAAAAGAAGAAAGAATTTAAGATTTAGAATTACTAAAACTAGATAAAAAGAAGATATAAGTATTTAGGAAAGTGAGGAAGTAAAGTAAGAAAAGAAGAAAGAATTTCAGATTTAGAATTACTAAAACTGCAAAAAAGAAGTTATAAGAATTTAGAAAAGTGAGGAAGTAAAGTAAGAAAAGAAGAAAGAATTTCAGATTTAGAATTACTAAAACTGGATAAAACAAGTTATAAGAATTTAGAAAAGTGAGTTAGTAAAGTAAGAAAAGAAGAAAGAATTTCAAATTTTAGAATTACTATGACTAGATAAAAAGAGATATAAGAATTTAGAAAAGTGAGGAAGTAAAGTAAGAAAAGAAGAAAGAATTTCAGATTTTAGAATTAATAAAACTGGATAAAGAGAAGATATAAGTATTTAGAAAAGTGAGGAAGTAAAGTAAGAAAAAAAAAATAAATTCAGATTTAGAATTACTAAAACTGGATAAAACAAGTTATAAGAATTTAGAAAAGTGAGGAAGTAAAGTAAGAAAAGAAGAAAGAATTTCAGATTTTAGAATTAATAAAACTGGATAAAGAGAAGATATAAGTATTTAGAAAAGTGAGGAAGTAAAGTAAGAAAAAAAAAATAAATTCAGATTTAGAATTACTAAAACTGGATAAAACAAGTTATAAGAATTTAGAAAAGTGAGGAAGTAAAGTAAGAAAAGAAGAAAGAATTTCAGCTTTTAGAATTACTAAAAATCAGAGATAAAGAGAAGATATAAGAATTTAGAAAAGTGAGGAAGTAAAGTAAGAAAAGAAGAAAGAATTTCAAATTTTAGAATTACTATAACTGGATAAAAGAAGTTATAAGAATTTAGAAAAGTGAGGAAGTAAAGTAAGAAAAGAAGAAAGAATTTCAGCTTTTAGAATTACTATAACTAGATAAAGAGAAGATATAAGAATTTAGAAAAGTGAGGAAGTAAAGTAAGAAAAGAAGAAAGAATTTCAGATTTAGAATTACTAAAACTGCAAAAAAGAAGTTATAAGTATTTAGAAAAGTGAGGAAGTAAAGTAAGAAAAGAAGAAAGAATTTCAGATTTAGAATTACTAAAACTGGATTAATAGAAGTTATAAGAATTTAGAAAAGTGAGGAAGTAAAGTAAGAAAAGAAGAAAGAATTTCAAATTTTAGAATTACTAAAACTGGATAAGGAGAAGATATAAGTATTTAGAAAAGTGAGGAAGTAAAGTAAGAAAAGAAGAAAGAATTTCAGATTTAGAATTACTAAAACTGGATAAAAGAAGTTATAAGAATTTAGGAAAGTGAGGAAGTAAAGTAAGAAAAGAAGAAAGAATTTCAGATTTAGAATTACTATAACTAGATAAAGAGAAGTTATAAGAATTTAGAAAAGTGAGGAAGTAAAGTAAGAAAAGAAGAAAGAATTTCAGATTTAGAATTACTATAACTAGATAAAGAGAAGTTATAAGAATTTAGAAAAGTGAGGAAGTAAAGTAAGAAAAGAAGAAAGAATTTAAGATTTAGAATTACTAAAACTAGATAAAAAGAAGATATAAGTATTTAGGAAAGTGAGGAAGTAAAGTAAGAAAAGAAGAAAGAATTTCAGATTTAGAATTACTAAAACTGCAAAAAAGAAGTTATAAGAATTTAGAAAAGTGAGGAAGTAAAGTAAGAAAAGAAGAAAGAATTTCAGATTTAGAATTACTAAAACTGGATAAAACAAGTTATAAGAATTTAGAAAAGTGAGTTAGTAAAGTAAGAAAAGAAGAAAGAATTTCAAATTTTAGAATTACTATGACTAGATAAAAAGAGATATAAGAATTTAGAAAAGTGAGGAAGTAAAGTAAGAAAAGAAGAAAGAATTTCAGATTTTAGAATTAATAAAACTGGATAAAGAGAAGATATAAGTATTTAGAAAAGTGAGGAAGTAAAGTAAGAAAAAAAAAATAAATTCAGATTTAGAATTACTAAAACTGGATAAAACAAGTTATAAGAATTTAGAAAAGTGAGGAAGTAAAGTAAGAAAAGAAGAAAGAATTTCAGATTTTAGAATTAATAAAACTGGATAAAGAGAAGATATAAGTATTTAGAAAAGTGAGGAAGTAAAGTAAGAAAAAAAAAATAAATTCAGATTTAGAATTACTAAAACTGGATAAAACAAGTTATAAGAATTTAGAAAAGTGAGGAAGTAAAGTAAGAAAAGAAGAAAGAATTTCAGCTTTTAGAATTACTAAAAATCAGAGATAAAGAGAAGATATAAGAATTTAGAAAAGTGAGGAAGTAAAGTAAGAAAAGAAGAAAGAATTTCAAATTTTAGAATTACTATAACTGGATAAAAGAAGTTATAAGAATTTAGAAAAGTGAGGAAGTAAAGTAAGAAAAGAAGAAAGAATTTCAGATTTAGAATTACTATAACTGGATAAAAGAAGTTATAAGAATTTAGAAAAGTGAGGAAGTAAAGTAAGAAAAGAAGAAAGAATTTCAGATTTTAGAATTACTATAACTAGATAAAGAGAAGTTATAAGAATTTAGAAAAGTGAGGAAGTAAAGTAAGAAAAGAAGAAAGAATTTCAGATTTAGAATTACTAAAACTGGATTAATAGAAGTTATAAGTATTTAGAAAAGTGAGGAAGTAAAGTAAGAAAAGAAGAAAGAATTTCAAATTTTAGAATTACTAAAACTGGATAAGGAGAAGATATAAGTATTTAGGAAAGTGAGGAAGTAAATTAAGAAAAGAAGAAAGAATTTCAGATTTAGAATTACTAAAACTGCAAAAAAGAAGTTATAAGAATTTAGAAAAGTGAGGAAGTAAAGTAAGAAAAGAAGAAAGAATTTCAAATTTTAGAATTACTATAACTAGATAAAACAAGTTATAAGAATTTAGAAAAGTGAGGAAGTAAAGTAAGAAAAGAAGAAAGAATTTCAGCTTTTAGAATTACTATAACTAGATAAAGAGAAGATATAAGAATTTAGAAAAGTGAGGAAGTAAAGTAAGAAAAGAAGAAAGAATTTCAGATTTTAGAATTAATAAAACTGGATAAAGAGAAGATATAAGTATTTAGAAAAGTGAGGAAGTAAAGTAAGAAAAAAAAAATAAATTCAGATTTAGAATTACTAAAACTGGATAAAACAAGTTATAAGAATTTAGAAAAGTGAGGAAGTAAAGTAAGAAAAGAAGAAAGAATTTCAGCTTTTAGAATTACTAAAAATCAGAGATAAAGAGAAGATATAAGAATTTAGAAAAGTGAGGAAGTAAAGTAAGAAAAGAAGAAAGAATTTCAGATTTAGAATTACTATAACTAGATAAAAAGAAGATATAAGAATTTAGAAAAGTGAGGAAGTAAAGTAAGAAAAGAAGAAAGAATTTCAAATTTTAGAATTACTATAACTGGATAAAAGAAGTTATAAGAATTTAGAAAAGTGAGGAAGTAAAGTAAGAAAAGAAGAAAGAATTTCAGATTTAGAATTACTATAACTAGATAAAGAGAAGTTATAAGAATTTAGAAAAGTGAGAAAGTAAAGTAAGAAAAGAAGAAAGAATTTCAAATTTTAGAATTACTATAACTAGATAAAGAGAAGATATAAGAATTTAGAAAAGTGAGGAAGTAAAGTAAGAAAAGAAGAAAGAATTTCAGATTTAGAATTACTAAAACTAGATAAAAAGAAGATATAAGAATTTAGAAAAGTGAGGAAGTAAAGTAAGAAAAGAAGAAAGAATTTCAGATTTAGAATTACTATAACTAGATAAAAAGAAGATATAAGAATTTAGAAAAGTGAGGAAGTAAAGTAAGAAAAGAAGAAAGAATTTCAGATTTAGAATTACTAAAACTGGATAAAAGAAGTTATAAGAATTTAGAAAAGTGAGGAAGTAAAGTAAGAAAAGAAGAAAGAATTTCAAATTTTAGAATTACTAAAACTGGATAAGGAGAAGATATAAGTATTTAGGAAAGTGAGGAAGTAAATTAAGAAAAGAAGAAAGAATTTCAAATTTAGAATTACTAAAACTAGATAAAAAGAAGATATAAGAATTTAGAAAAGTGAGGAAGTAAAGTAAGAAAAGAAGAAAGAATTTCAGATTTAGAATTACTATAACTGGATAAAAGAAGTTATAAGAATTTAGAAAAGTGAGGAAGTAAATTAAGAAAAGAAGAAAGAATTTCAGATTTAGAATTACTATAACTAGATAAAGAGAAGTTATAAGAATTTAGAAAAGTGAGGAAGTAAAGTAAGAAAAGAAGAAAGAATTTCAGATTTTAGAATTAATAAAACTGGATAAAGAGAAGACATAAGTATTTAGAAAAGTGAGGAAGAAAAGTAAGAAAAGAAGAAAGAATTTCAGATTTAGAATTACTAAAACTGCAAAAAAGAAGTTATAAGAATTTAGAAAAGTGAGGAAGTAAAGTAAGAAAAGAAGAAAGAATTTCAGATTTAGAATTACTAAAACTGGATAAAACAAGTTATAAGAATTTAGAAAAGTGAGGAAGTAAAGTAAGAAAAGAAGAAAGAATTTCAGCTTTTAGAATTACTAATTATCAGAGATAAAGAGAAGATATAAGAATTTAGAAAAGTGAGGAAGTAAAGTAAGAAAAGAAGAAAGAATTTCAGATTTAGAATTACTATAACAAGATAAAAAGAAGTTATAAGAATTTAGAAAAGTGAGGAAGTAAAGTAAGAAAAGAAGAAAGAATTTCAGATTTAGAATTACTATAACTAGATAAAAAGAAGATATAAGTATTTAGAAAAGTGAGGAAGTAAAGTAAGAAAAGAAGAAAGAATTTCAGATTTAGAATTACTAAAACTGGATAAAACAAGTTATAAGAATTTAGAAAAGTGAGGAAGTAAAGTAAGAAAAGAAGAAAGAATTTCAGATTTAGAATTACTATAACTAGATAAAGAGAAGATATAAGAATTTAGAAAAGTGAGGAAGTAAAGTGAGAAAAGAAGAAAGAATTTCAAATTTTAGAATTACTAAAACTGGATAAGGAGAAGATATAAGTATTTAGGAAAGTGAGGAAGTAAATTAAGAAAAGAAGAAAGAATTTCAGATTTAGAATTACTATAACTAGATAAAAAGAAGATATAAGAATTTAGGAAAGTGAGGAAGTAAAGTAAGAAAAGAAGAAAGAATTTCAGATTTAGAATTACTAAAACTAGATAAAAAGAAGATATAAGAATTTAGGAAAGTGAGGAAGTAAAGTAAGAAAAGAAGAAAGAATTTCAGCTTTTAGAATTACTAATTATCAGAGATAAAGAGAAGATATAAGAATTTAGAAAAGTGAGGAAGTAAAGTAAGAAAAGAAGAAAGAATTTCAGATTTAGAATTACTAAAACTGGATAAAACAAGTTATAAGAATTTAGAAAAGTGAGAAAGTAAAGTAAGAAAAGAAGAAAGAATTTCAGATTTAGAATTACTATAACTAGATAAAAAGAAGATATAAGAATTTAGAAAAGTGAGAAAGTAAAGTAAGAAAAGAAGAAAGAATTTCAGATTTAGAATTACTATAACTAGATAAAAAGAAGATATAAGAATTTAGAAAAGTGAGAAAGTAAAGTAAGAAAAGAAGAAAGAATTTCAAATTTTAGAATTACTATAACTAGATAAAGAGAAGATATAAGAATTTAGAAAAGTGAGGAAGTAAAGTAAGAAAAGAAGAAAGAATTTCAGATTTAGAATTACTAAAACTAGATAAAAAGAAGATATAAGAATTTAGAAAAGTGAGGAAGTAAAGTAAGAAAAGAAGAAAGAATTTCAGATTTAGAATTACTATAACTAGATAAAAAGAAGATATAAGAATTTAGAAAAGTGAGGAAGTAAAGTAAGAAAAGAAGAAAGAATTTCAGATTTAGAATTACTAAAACTGGATAAAAGAAGTTATAAGAATTTAGAAAAGTGAGGAAGTAAAGTAAGAAAAGAAGAAAGAATTTCAGATTTAGAATTACTATAACTAGATAAAAAGAAGATATAAGAATTTAGGAAAGTGAGGAAGTAAAGTAAGAAAAGAAGAAAGAATTTCAGATTTAGAATTACTATAACTAGATAAAAAGAAGATATAAGTATTTAGAAAAGTGAGGAAGTAAAGTAAGAAAAGAAGAAAGAATTTCAGATTTAGAATTACTAAAACTGGATAAAACAAGTTATAAGAATTTAGAAAAGTGAGGAAGTAAAGTAAGAAAAGAAGAAAGAATTTCAGATTTAGAATTACTATAACTAGATAAAAAGAAGATATAAGAATTTAGAAAAGTGAGGAAGTAAAGTAAGAAAAGAAGAAAGAATTTCAAATTTTAGAATTACTAAAACTAGATAAAAAGAAGATATAAGAATTTAGAAAAGTGAGGAAGTAAAGTAAGAAAAGAAGAAAGAATTTCAAATTTTAGAATTACTAAAACTGGATAAAACAAGTTATAAGTATTTAGAAAAGTGAGGAAGTAAAGTAAGAAAAGAAGAAAGAATTTCAGATTTAGAATTACTATAACTAGATAAAAAGAAGATATAAGAATTTAGAAAAGTGAGGAAGTAAAGTAAGAAAAGAAGAAAGAATTTCAGATTTAGAATTACTAAAACTGGATAAAAAGAAGTTATAAGTATTTAGAAAAGTGAGGAAGTAAAGTAAGAAAAGAAGAAAGAATTTCAGATTTAGAATTACTAAAACTGGATAAAAGAAGTTATAAGAATTTAGAAAAGTGAGGAAATAAAGTAAGAAAAGAAGAAAGAATTTCAAATTTTAGAATTACTAAAACTGGATAAAAGAAGTTATAAGTATTTAGAAAAGTGAGGAAGTAAAGTAAGAAAAGAAGAAAGAATTTCAGATTTAGAATTACTATAACTAGATAAAAAGAAGATATAAGAATTTAGAAAAGTGAGGAAGTAAAGTAAGAAAAGAAGAAAGAATTTCAGATTTAGAATTACTAAAACTGCAAAAAAGAAGTTATAAGAATTTAGAAAAGTGAGGAAGTAAAGTAAGAAAAGAAGAAAGAATTTCAGATTTAGAATTACTAAAACTAGATAAAAAGAAGATATAAGAATTTAGAAAAGTGAGGAAGTAAAGTAAGAAAAGAAGAAAGAATTTCAGATTTAGAATTACTAAAACTGGATAAAACAAGTTATAAGAATTTAGAAAAGTGAGAAAGTAAAGTAAGAAAAGAAGAAAGAATTTCAGATTTAGAATTACTATAACTAGATAAAAAGAAGATATAAGAATTTAGAAAAGTGAGGAAGTAAAGTAAGAAAAGAAGAAAGAATTTCAGATTTAGAATTACTAAAACTGGATAAAACAAGTTATAAGAATTTAGAAAAGTGAGGAAGTAAAGTAAGAAAAGAAGAAAGAATTTCAGCTTTTAGAATTACTAATTATCAGAGATAAAGAGAAGATATAAGAATTTAGAAAAGTGAGGAAGTAAAGTAAGAAAAGAAGAAAGAATTTCAGATTTAGAATTACTATAACTAGATAAAAAGAAGATATAAGAATTTAGAAAAGTGAGGAAGTAAAGTAAGAAAAGAAGAAAGAATTTCAGATTTAGAATTACTAAAACTGGATAAAAGAAGTTATAAGAATTTAGAAAAGTGAGGAAGTAAAGTAAGAAAAGAAGAAAGAATTTCAGATTTAGAATTACTATAACTAGATAAAAAGAAGATATAAGAATTTAGGAAAGTGAGGAAGTAAAGTAAGAAAAGAAGAAAGAATTTCAGATTTAGAATTACTATAACTAGATAAAAAGAAGATATAAGTATTTAGAAAAGTGAGGAAGTAAAGTAAGAAAAGAAGAAAGAATTTCAGATTTAGAATTACTAAAACTGGATAAAACAAGTTATAAGAATTTAGAAAAGTGAGGAAGTAAAGTAAGAAAAGAAGAAAGAATTTCAGATTTAGAATTACTATAACTAGATAAAAAGAAGATATAAGAATTTAGAAAAGTGAGGAAGTAAAGTAAGAAAAGAAGAAAGAATTTCAAATTTTAGAATTACTAAAACTAGATAAAAAGAAGATATAAGAATTTAGAAAAGTGAGGAAGTAAAGTAAGAAAAGAAGAAAGAATTTCAAATTTTAGAATTACTAAAACTGGATAAAACAAGTTATAAGTATTTAGAAAAGTGAGGAAGTAAAGTAAGAAAAGAAGAAAGAATTTCAGATTTAGAATTACTATAACTAGATAAAAAGAAGATATAAGAATTTAGAAAAGTGAGGAAGTAAAGTAAGAAAAGAAGAAAGAATTTCAGATTTAGAATTACTATAACTAGATAAAAAGAAGATATAAGAATTTAGAAAAGTGAGGAAGTAAAGTAAGAAAAGAAGAAAGAATTTCAGATTTAGAATTACTAAAACTGGATTAATAGAAGTTATAAGAATTTAGAAAAGTGAGGAAGTAAAGTAAGAAAAGAAGAAAGAATTTCAGATTTAGAATTACTATAACTAGATAAAAAGAAGATATAAGAATTTAGAAAAGTGAGGAAGTAAAGTAAGAAAAGAAGAAAGAATTTCAGATTTAGAATTACTAAAACTAGATAAAAAGAAGATATAAGAATTTAGGAAAGTGAGGAAGTAAAGTAAGAAAAGAAGAAAGAATTTCAGCTTTTAGAATTACTAATTATCAGAGATAAAGAGAAGATATAAGAATTTAGAAAAGTGAGGAAGTAAAGTAAGAAAAGAAGAAAGAATTTCAGATTTAGAATTACTAAAACTGGATAAAACAAGTTATAAGAATTTAGAAAAGTGAGAAAGTAAAGTAAGAAAAGAAGAAAGAATTTCAGATTTAGAATTACTATAACTAGATAAAAAGAAGATATAAGAATTTAGAAAAGTGAGAAAGTAAAGTAAGAAAAGAAGAAAGAATTTCAGATTTAGAATTACTATAACTAGATAAAAAGAAGATATAAGAATTTAGAAAAGTGAGAAAGTAAAGTAAGAAAAGAAGAAAGAATTTCAAATTTTAGAATTACTATAACTAGATAAAGAGAAGATATAAGAATTTAGAAAAGTGAGGAAGTAAAGTAAGAAAAGAAGAAAGAATTTCAGATTTAGAATTACTAAAACTAGATAAAAAGAAGATATAAGAATTTAGAAAAGTGAGGAAGTAAAGTAAGAAAAGAAGAAAGAATTTCAGATTTAGAATTACTATAACTAGATAAAAAGAAGATATAAGAATTTAGAAAAGTGAGGAAGTAAAGTAAGAAAAGAAGAAAGAATTTCAGATTTAGAATTACTATAACTAGATAAAAAGAAGATATAAGAATTTAGGAAAGTGAGGAAGTAAAGTAAGAAAAGAAGAAAGAATTTCAAATTTTAGAATTACTAAAACTAGATAAAAAGAAGATATAAGAATTTAGAAAAGTGAGGAAGTAAAGTAAGAAAAGAAGAAAGAATTTCAGATTTAGAATTACTAAAACTGGATAAAAGAAGTTATAAGAATTTAGAAAAGTGAGGAAATAAAGTAAGAAAAGAAGAAAGAATTTCAGCTTTTAGAGTTACTAAAACTTAGAGATAAAAAGAAGTTATAAGTATTTAGGAAAGTGAGGAAGTAAAGTTAGAAAAGAAGAAAGAATTTCAGATTTAGAATTACTATAACTAGATAAAAAGAAGATATAAGAATTTAGGAAAGTGAGGAAGTAAAGTAAGAAAAGAAGAAAGAATTTAAGATTTAGAATTACTATAACTAGATAAAAAGAAGATATAAGTATTTAGAAAAGTGAGAAAGTAAAGTAAGAAAAGAAGAAAGAATTTCAGATTTAGAATTACTATAACTAGATAAAAAGAAGATATAAGAATTTAGAAAAGTGAGAAAGTAAAGTAAGAAAAGAAGAAAGAATTTCAAATTTTAGAATTACTATAACTAGATAAAGAGAAGATATAAGAATTTAGAAAAGTGAGGAAGTAAAGTAAGAAAAGAAGAAAGAATTTCAGATTTAGAATTACTAAAACTAGATAAAAAGAAGATATAAGAATTTAGAAAAGTGAGGAAGTAAAGTAAGAAAAGAAGAAAGAATTTCAGATTTAGAATTACTATGACTAGATAAAAAGAGATATAAGAATTTAGAAAAGTGAGGAAGTAAAGTAAGAAAAGAAGAAAGAATTTCAAATTTTAGAATTACTAAAACTAGATAAAAAGAAAATATAAGAATTTAGAAAAGTGAGGAAGTAAAGTAAGAAAAGAAGAAAGAATTTCAAATTTTAGAATTACTAAAACTAGATAAAAAGAAGATATAAGAATTTAGAAAAGTGAGGAAGTAAAGTAAGAAAAGAAGAAAGAATTTCAGATTTAGAATTACTATAACTAGATAAAAAGAAGATATAAGAATTTAGAAAAGTGAGGAAGTAAAGTAAGAAAAGAAGAAAGAATTTCAAATTTTAGAATTACTAAAACTGGATAAAAGAAGTTATAAGTATTTAGAAAAGTGAGGAAGTAAAGTAAGAAAAGAAGAAAGAATTTCAGATTTAGAATTACTATAACTAGATAAAAAGAAGATATAAGAATTTAGAAAAGTGAGGAAGTAAAGTAAGAAAAGAAGAAAGAATTTCAGATTTAGAATTACTATAACTAGATAAAAAGAAGATATAAGAATTTAGAAAAGTGAGGAAGTAAAGTAAGAAAAGAAGAAAGAATTTCAGATTTAGAATTACTAAAACTGGATTAATAGAAGTTATAAGTATTTAGAAAAGTGAGGAAGTAAAGTAAGAAAAGAAGAAAGAATTTCAAATTTTAGAATTACTAAAACTGGATAAAAGAAGTTATAAGAATTTAGAAAAGTGAGGAAGTAAAGTAAGAAAAGAAGAAAGAATTTCAGATTTAGAATTACTAAAACTGGATAAAAAGAAGTTATAAGTATTTAGAAAAGTGAGGAAGTAAAGTAAGAAAAGAAGAAAGAATTTCAGATTTAGAATTACTAAAACTGGATAAAAGAAGTTATAAGAATTTAGAAAAGTGAGGAAATAAAGTAAGAAAAGAAGAAAGAATTTCAGATTTAGAATTACTAAAACTGGATAAAACAAGTTATAAGAATTTAGAAAAGTGAGGAAGTAAAGTAAGAAAAGAAGAAAGAATTTCAGCTTTTAGAATTACTAATTATCAGAGATAAAGAGAAGATATAAGAATTTAGAAAAGTGAGGAAGTAAAGTAAGAAAAGAAGAAAGAATTTCAGATTTAGAATTACTATAACTAGATAAAAAGAAGATATAAGAATTTAGAAAAGTGAGGAAGTAAAGTAAGAAAAGAAGAAAGAATTTCAAATTTAGAATTACTAAAACTGGATAAAAGAAGTTATAAGAATTTAGAAAAGTGAGGAAGTAAAGTAAGAAAAGAAGAAAGAATTTCAGCTTTTAGAATTACTATAACTAGATAAAAGAAGTTATAAGAATTTAGAAAAGTGAGGAAGTAAAGTAAGAAAAGAAGAAAGAATTTCAGATTTAGAATTACTAAAACTGGATAAAAAGAAGTTATAAGTATTTAGAAAAGTGAGGAAGTAAAGTAAGAAAAGAAGAAAGAATTTCAAATTTTAGAATTACTATAACTAGATAAAAAGAAGATATAAGAATTTAGAAAAGTGAGGAAGTAAAGTAAGAAAAGAAGAAAGAATTTCAAATTTTAGAATTACTAAAACTGGATAAAAAGAAGTTATAAGAATTTAGGAAAGTGAGGAAGTAAAGTAAGAAAAGAAGAAAGAATTTCAGATTTAGAATTACTAAAACTAGATAAAAAGAAGATATAAGAATTTAGAAAAGTGAGGAAGTAAAGTAAGAAAAGAAGAAAGAATTTCAGATTTTAGAATTACTAAAACTGGATAAAAAGAAGTTATAAGAATTTAGAAAAGTGAGGAAGTAAAGTAAGAAAAGAAGAAAGAATTTCAGATTTAGAATTACTAAAACTAGATAAAAAGAAGATATAAGAATTTAGAAAAGTGAGGAAGTAAAGTAAGAAAAGAAGAAAGAATTTCAAATTTTAGAATTACTAAAACTAGATAAAAAGAAGATATAAGAATTTAGAAAAGTGAGGAAGTAAAGTAAGAAAAGAAGAAAGAATTTCAGATTTAGAATTACTATAACTAGATAAAAAGAAGATATAAGAATTTAGGAAAGTGAGGAAGTAAAGTAAGAAAAGAAGAAAGAATTTCAAATTTTAGAATTACTAAAACTAGATAAAAAGAAGATATAAGAATTTAGAAAAGTGAGGAAGTAAAGTAAGAAAAGAAGAAAGAATTTCAGATTTAGAATTACTAAAACTGGATAAAAGAAGTTATAAGAATTTAGAAAAGTGAGGAAATAAAGTAAGAAAAGAAGAAAGAATTTCAGCTTTTAGAGTTACTAAAACTTAGAGATAAAAAGAAGTTATAAGTATTTAGGAAAGTGAGGAAGTAAAGTTAGAAAAGAAGAAAGAATTTCAGATTTAGAATTACTAAAACTGGATAAAACAAGTTATAAGAATTTAGAAAAGTGAGGAAGTAAAGTAAGAAAAGAAGAAAGAATTTCAGATTTAGAATTACTAAAACTGGATAAAAGAAGTTATAAGAATTTAGAAAAGTGAGGAAATAAAGTAAGAAAAGAAGAAAGAATTTCAGATTTAGAATTACTAAAACTGGATAAAACAAGTTATAAGAATTTAGAAAAGTGAGGAAGTAAAGTAAGAAAAGAAGAAAGAATTTCAGCTTTTAGAATTACTAATTATCAGAGATAAAGAGAAGATATAAGAATTTAGAAAAGTGAGGAAGTAAAGTAAGAAAAGAAGAAAGAATTTCA
>CAMPDV010006773.1:0-20461 GCA_946699065.1 Loxodes magnus
CTTTTTTTTTACTTTAAAAAATTAACCTACTTTTTTTTCATACTTTGTTAACTCACTCTGGTATTAAAATTTCGTATTCTCACTTCAAAACATATCAAAAACAATGCTTTTTTTTTACTTTAAAAATTAACCTACTTTTTTTTCATACTTTGTTAACTCACTCTGGTATTAAAATTTTCGTATTCTCACTTCAAAACATATCAAAAAACAATGCTTTTTTTTACTTTAAAAATTACATACTTTTTTTTCATACTTTGTTAACTCACTCTGGTATTAAAATTTCGTATTCTCACTTCAAAACATATCAAAAACAATGCTTTTTTTTACTTTAAAAATTAACTACTTTTTTTTCATACTTTGTTAACTCACTCTGGTATTAAAATTTCGTATTCTCACTTCAAAAACATATCAAAAAACAATGCTTTTTTTTACTTTAAAAAATTATCCTACTTTTTTTCATACTTTGTTAACTCACTCTGGTATTAAAATTTCGTATTCTCACTTCAAAACATATCAAAAACAATGCTTTTTTTTTACTTTAAAAATTACCATACTATTTTTCATACTTTGTTAACTCACTCTGGTATTAAAATTTCGTATTCTCACTTCAAAACATATCAAAAACAATGCTTTTTTTTACTTTAAAAATTACAATAATATTTTTCATACTTTGTTAACTCACTCTGGTATTAAAATTTCGTATTCTCACTTCAAAACATATCAAAAAACAATGCTTTTTTTTACTTTAAAAAATTACAATACTATTTTTTCATACTTTTGTTAACTCACTCTGGTATTAAAATTTCGTATTCTCACTTCAAAACATATCAAAAACAATGCTTTTTTTTACTTTAAAAAATTAACCTACTTTTTTTCATACTTTGTTAACTCACTCTGGTATTAAAATTTCGTATTCTCACTTCAAAAACATATCAAAAAACAATGCTTTTTTTTTACTTTAAAAATACCTACTTTTTTTCATACTTTGTTAACTCACTCTGGTATTAAAATTTCGTATTCTCACTTCAAAACATATCAAAAAACAATGCTTTTTTTTACTTTAAAATTACCTACTAATTTTTTTCATACTTTGTTAACTCACTCTGGTATTAAAATTTCGTATTCTCACTTCAAAAACATATCAAAAACAATGCTTTTTTTTACTTTAAAAATTAACCTACTTTTTTTCATACTTTGTTAACTCACTCTGGTATTAAAATTTCGTATTCTCACTTCAAAACATATCAAAAAACAATGCTTTTTTTTTTACTTTAAAAATTAACCTACTTTTTTTCATACTTTGTTAACTCACTCTGGTATTAAAATTTCGTATTCTCACTTCAAAACATATCAAAAAACAATGCTTTTTTTTTACTTTAAAAATTACAATACTTTTTTTCATACTTTGTTAACTCACTCTGGTATTAAAATTTCGTATTCTCACTTCAAAACATATCAAAAACAATGCTTTTTTTTTACTTTAAAAATTAACCTACTTTTTTTTCATACTTTGTTAACTCACTCTGGTATTAAAATTTCGTATTCTCACTTCAAAACATATCAAAAAACAATGCTTTTTTTTACTTTAAAAATTAACAATACTTTTTTTCATACTTTGTTAACTCACTCTGGTATTAAAATTTCGTATTCTCACTTCAAAACATATCAAAAAACAATGCTTTTTTTTTACTTTAAAAATTAACCTACTTTTTTTCATACTTTGTTAAACTCACTCTGGTATTAAAATTTCGTATTCTCACTTCAAAACATATCAAAAACAATGCTTTTTTTTACTTTAAAAAATTACAATAATTTTTTTCATACTTTGTTAACTCACTCTGGTATTAAAAATTTCGTATTCTCACTTCAAAACATATCAAAAAACAATGCTTTTTTTTACTTTAAAAATTACAATAATATTTTTTCATACTTTGTTAACTCACTCTGGTATTAAAATTTCGTATTCTCACTTCAAAACATATCAAAAACAATGCTTTTTTTTTACTTTAAAAATTAACCTACTTTTTTTCATACTTTGTTAACTCACTCTGGTATTAAAATTTCGTATTCTCACTTCAAAACATATCAAAAAACAATGCTTTTTTTTTACTTTAAAAATTACAATAATATTTTTCATACTTTGTTAACTCACTCTGGTATTAAAATTTCGTATTCTCACTTCAAAACATATCAAAAAACAATGCTTTTTTTTACTTTAAAAAATTAACCTACTTTTTTTCATACTTTGTTAACTCACTCTGGTATTAAAATTTCGTATTCTCACTTCAAAACATATCAAAAAACAATGCTTTTTTTTTACTTTAAAAATTACAATAATATTTTTCATACTTTGTTAACTCACTCTGGTATTAAAATTTTCGTATTCTCACTTCAAAACATATCAAAAACAATGCTTTTTTTTACTTTAAAAATTACAATAACTTTTTTTCATACTTTGTTAACTCACTCTGGTATTAAAATTTCGTATTCTCACTTCAAAACATATCAAAAACAATGCTTTTTTTTTTACTTTAAAAATTACAATAATATTTTTCATACTTTGTTAACTCACTCTGGTATTAAAATTTCGTATTCTCACTTCAAAAACATATCAAAAACAATGCTTTTTTTTTACTTTAAAAAATTACAATAATATTTTTCATACTTTGTTAACTCACTCTGGTATTAAAAATTTCGTATTCTCACTTCAAAACATATCAAAAACAATGCTTTTTTTTACTTTAAAAATTACAATACTTTTTTTCATACTTTGTTAACTCACTCTGGTATTAAAATTTCGTATTCTCACTTCAAAACATATCAAAAACAATGCTTTTTTTTACTTTAAAAATTACAATAATTTTTTTCATACTTTGTTAACTCACTCTGGTATTAAAATTTCGTATTCTCACTTCAAAACATATCAAAAACAATGCTTTTTTTTACTTTAAAAATTACAATAATATTTTTCATACTTTGTTAACTCACTCTGGTATTAAAATTTCGTATTCTCACTTCAAAACATATCAAAAACAATGCTTTTTTTTACTTTAAAAAATTAACCTACTTTTTTTCATACTTTGTTAACTCACTCTGGTATTAAAATTTCGTATTCTCACTTCAAAAACATATCAAAAACAATGCTTTTTTTTACTTTAAAAATTACAATAATTTTTTTCATACTTTGTTAACTCACTCTGGTATTAAAATTTCGTATTCTCACTTCAAAACATATCAAAAAACAATGCTTTTTTTTTACTTTAAAAATTAACCTACTTTTTTTCATACTTTGTTAACTCACTCTGGTATTAAAATTTCGTATTCTCACTTCAAAACATATCAAAAACAATGCTTTTTTTTACTTTAAAAATTACAATAATATTTTTCATACTTTGTTAACTCACTCTGGTATTAAAATTTCGTATTCTCACTTCAAAACATATCAAAAACAATGCTTTTTTTTTACTTTAAAAATTACCTAATTTTTTTCATACTTTGTTAACTCACTCTGGTATTAAAATTTCGTATTCTCACTTCAAAACATATCAAAAACAATGCTTTTTTTTACTTTAAAAATTACAATAATATTTTTCATACTTTGTTAACTCACTCTGGTATTAAAATTTCGTATTCTCACTTCAAAACATATCAAAAACAATGCTTTTTTTTTACTTTAAAAATTACAATAATATTTTTTCATACTTTGTTAACTCACTCTGGTATTAAAATTTCGTATTCTCACTTCAAAACATATCAAAAAACAATGCTTTTTTTTTTACTTTAAAAATTAACCTAATTTTTTTCATACTTTGTTAACTCACTCTGGTATTAAAATTTCGTATTCTCACTTCAAAACATATCAAAAAACAATGTTTTTTTTTTACTTTAAAAATTAACCTACTTTTTTTCATACTTTGTTAACTCACTCTGGTATTAAAAATTTCGTATTCTCACTTCAAAACATATCAAAAACAATGTTTTTTTTTTACTTTAAAAATTACACCTAATTTTTTTCATACTTTGTTAACTCACTCTGGTATTAAAATTTCGTATTCTCACTTCAAAACATATCAAAAACAATGCTTTTTTTTTACTTTAAAAATTACAATAATTTTTTTCATACTTTGTTAACTCACTCTGGTATTAAAAATTTCGTATTCTCACTTCAAAACATATCAAAAAACAATGCTTTTTTTTACTTTAAAAATTAACCTAATTTTTTTCATACTTTGTTAACTCACTCTGGTATTAAAATTTCGTATTCTCACTTCAAAACATATCAAAAACAATGCTTTTTTTTACTTTAAAAATTAACCTACTTTTTTTCATACTTTGTTAACTCACTCTGGTATTAAAATTTCGTATTCTCACTTCAAAACATATCAAAAACAATGCTTTTTTTTACTTTAAAAATTACAATAATATTTTTCATACTTTGTTAACTCACTCTGGTATTAAAATTTCGTATTCTCACTTCAAAACATATCAAAAACAATGCTTTTTTTTTACTTTAAAAATTACAATAATTTTTTTCATACTTTGTTAACTCACTCTGGTATTAAAATTTCGTATTCTCACTTCAAAACATATCAAAAACAATGCTTTTTTTTTACTTTAAAAATTAACCTAATTTTTTTCATACTTTGTTAACTCACTCTGGTATTAAAATTTCGTATTCTCACTTCAAAACATATCAAAAACAATGCTTTTTTTTACTTTAAAAATTACAATAATATTTTTCATACTTTGTTAACTCACTCTGGTATTAAAATTTCGTATTCTCACTTCAAAACATATCAAAAACAATGCTTTTTTTTACTTTAAAAATTAACCTACTTTTTTTCATACTTTGTTAACTCACTCTGGTATTAAAATTTCGTATTCTCACTTCAAAACATATCAAAAACAATGCTTTTTTTTACTTTAAAAATTACAATAATATTTTTTCATACTTTGTTAACTCACTCTGGTATTAAAATTTCGTATTCTCACTTCAAAACATATCAAAAACAATGCTTTTTTTTTACTTTAAAAATTAACCTACTTTTTTTCATACTTTGTTAACTCACTCTGGTATTAAAATTTCGTATTCTCACTTCAAAACATATCAAAAACAATGTTTTTTTTTTTACTTTAAAAATTACAATAATATTTTTCATACTTTGTTAACTCACTCTGGTATTAAAATTTCGTATTCTCACTTCAAAACATATCAAAAACAATGTTTTTTTTTTACTTTAAAAATTACAATAATATTTTTCATACTTTGTTAACTCACTCTGGTATTAAAATTTCGTATTCTCACTTCAAAACATATCAAAAACAATGCTTTTTTTTACTTTAAAAATTACAATAATATTTTTCATACTTTGTTAACTCACTCTGGTATTAAAATTTCGTATTCTCACTTCAAAACATATCAAAAACAATGTTTTTTTTTTACTTTAAAAATTACAATAATTTTTTTTCATACTTTGTTAACTCACTCTGGTATTAAAATTTCGTATTCTCACTTCAAAACATATCAAAAACAATGTTTTTTTTTTACTTTAAAAATTACAATAATTTTTTTCATACTTTGTTAACTCACTCTGGTATTAAAATTTCGTATTCTCACTTCAAAACATATCAAAAACAATGTTTTTTTTTTACTTTAAAAATTACAATAATATTTTTCATACTTTGTTAACTCACTCTGGTATTAAAATTTCGTATTCTCACTTCAAAACATATCAAAAACAATGCTTTTTTTTACTTTAAAAATTACAATAATTTTTTCATACTTTGTTAACTCACTCTGGTATTAAAATTTCGTATTCTCACTTCAAAAAACATATCAAAAACAATGCTTTTTTTTACTTTAAAAATTACAATAATATTTTTTCATACTTTGTTAACTCACTCTGGTATTAAAATTTCGTATTCTCACTTCAAAACATATCAAAAACAATGCTTTTTTTTACTTTAAAAATTACAATAATATTTTTTCATACTTTGTTAACTCACTCTGGTATTAAAATTTCGTATTCTCACTTCAAAACATATCAAAAACAATGCTTTTTTTTACTTTAAAAATTACAATAATATTTTTTCATACTTTGTTAACTCACTCTGGTATTAAAATTTCGTATTCTCACTTCAAAACATATCAAAAACAATGCTTTTTTTTTACTTTAAAAATTAACCTACTTTTTTTCATACTTTGTTAACTCACTCTGGTATTAAAATTTCGTATTCTCACTTCAAAACATATCAAAAACAATGCTTTTTTTTTACTTTAAAAATTAACCTACTTTTTTTCATACTTTGTTAACTCACTCTGGTATTAAAATTTCGTATTCTCACTTCAAAACATATCAAAAACAATGCTTTTTTTTACTTTAAAAATTACAATAATATTTTTCATACTTTGTTAACTCACTCTGGTATTAAAATTTCGTATTCTCACTTCAAAACATATCAAAAAACAATGCTTTTTTTTACTTTAAAAATTACAATAATTTTTTTCATACTTTGTTAACTCACTCTGGTATTAAAATTTCGTATTCTCACTTCAAAACATATCAAAAACAATGCTTTTTTTTACTTTAAAAATTACAATAATTTTTTTCATACTTTGTTAACTCACTCTGGTATTAAAATTTCGTATTCTCACTTCAAAACATATCAAAAACAATGCTTTTTTTTACTTTAAAAATTACAATAATTTTTTTCATACTTTGTTAACTCACTCTGGTATTAAAATTTCGTATTCTCACTTCAAAACATATCAAAAACAATGTTTTTTTTTTTACTTTAAAAATTACACCTAATTTTTTTCATACTTTGTTAACTCACTCTGGTATTAAAATTTCGTATTCTCACTTCAAAACATATCAAAAAACAATGCTTTTTTTTACTTTAAAAATTACAATAATTTTTTTCATACTTTGTTAACTCACTCTGGTATTAAAATTTCGTATTCTCACTTCAAAACATATCAAAAACAATGCTTTTTTTTTACTTTAAAAATTACAATAATATTTTTTCATACTTTGTTAACTCACTCTGGTATTAAAATTTCGTATTCTCACTTCAAAACATATCAAAAACAATGCTTTTTTTTACTTTAAAAATTACACCTAATATTTTTCATACTTTGTTAACTCACTCTGGTATTAAAATTTCGTATTCTCACTTCAAAACATATCAAAAACAATGCTTTTTTTTTACTTTAAAAATTACAATAATTTTTTTCATACTTTGTTAACTCACTCTGGTATTAAAATTTTCGTATTCTCACTTCAAAACATATCAAAAACAATGCTTTTTTTTACTTTAAAAAATTACAATAATATTTTTTCATACTTTGTTAACTCACTCTGGTATTAAAATTTCGTATTCTCACTTCAAAACATATCAAAAACAATGCTTTTTTTTACTTTAAAAATTACACCTAATATTTTTTCATACTTTGTTAACTCACTCTGGTATTAAAATTTCGTATTCTCACTTCAAAACATATCAAAAACAATGCTTTTTTTTTACTTTAAAAATTAACCTACTTTTTTTTCATACTTTGTTAACTCACTCTGGTATTAAAATTTCGTATTCTCACTTCAAAACATATCAAAAACAATGCTTTTTTTTACTTTAAAAATTAACCTACTTTTTTTCATACTTTGTTAACTCACTCTGGTATTAAAATTTCGTATTCTCACTTCAAAACATATCAAAAACAATGCTTTTTTTTACTTTAAAAATTAACCTACTTTTTTTCATACTTTGTTAACTCACTCTGGTATTAAAATTTCGTATTCTCACTTCAAAACATATCAAAAACAATGCTTTTTTTTACTTTAAAAATTACAATAATTTTTTTCATACTTTGTTAACTCACTCTGGTATTAAAATTTCGTATTCTCACTTCAAAACATATCAAAAACAATGCTTTTTTTTACTTTAAAAATTACAATAATTTTTTTCATACTTTGTTAACTCACTCTGGTATTAAAAATTTCGTATTCTCACTTCAAAACATATCAAAAACAATGTTTTTTTTTTTACTTTAAAAATTACAATAATATTTTTTCATACTTTGTTAACTCACTCTGGTATTAAAATTTCGTATTCTCACTTCAAAACATATCAAAAACAATGCTTTTTTTTACTTTAAAAATTACAATAATTTTTTTCATACTTTGTTAACTCACTCTGGTATTAAAATTTCGTATTCTCACTTCAAAACATATCAAAAACAATGCTTTTTTTTACTTTAAAAATTACAATAATATTTTTCATACTTTGTTAACTCACTCTGGTATTAAAATTTCGTATTCTCACTTCAAAACATATCAAAAACAATGCTTTTTTTTTACTTTAAAAATTAACCTACTTTTTTTTCATACTTTGTTAACTCACTCTGGTATTAAAATTTCGTATTCTCACTTCAAAACATATCAAAAACAATGTTTTTTTTTTTACTTTAAAAATTACAATAATATTTTTCATACTTTGTTAACTCACTCTGGTATTAAAATTTCGTATTCTCACTTCAAAACATATCAAAAAACAATGCTTTTTTTTTACTTTAAAAATTACACCTAATTTTTTTCATACTTTGTTAACTCACTCTGGTATTAAAATTTCGTATTCTCACTTCAAAACATATCAAAAACAATGCTTTTTTTTACTTTAAAAATTACAATAATATTTTTCATACTTTGTTAACTCACTCTGGTATTAAAATTTCGTATTCTCACTTCAAAACATATCAAAAACAATGCTTTTTTTTACTTTAAAAATTAACCTACTTTTTTTCATACTTTGTTAACTCACTCTGGTATTAAAATTTCGTATTCTCACTTCAAAACATATCAAAAACAATGCTTTTTTTTACTTTAAAAATTACAATAATATTTTTTCATACTTTGTTAACTCACTCTGGTATTAAAATTTCGTATTCTCACTTCAAAACATATCAAAAACAATGTTTTTTTTTTTACTTTAAAAATTAACCTACTTTTTTTCATACTTTGTTAACTCACTCTGGTATTAAAATTTCGTATTCTCACTTCAAAACATATCAAAAACAATGCTTTTTTTTACTTTAAAAATTAACCTACTTTTTTTCATACTTTGTTAACTCACTCTGGTATTAAAATTTCGTATTCTCACTTCAAAACATATCAAAAAACAATGCTTTTTTTTACTTTAAAAATTACAATAATATTTTTCATACTTTGTTAACTCACTCTGGTATTAAAATTTCGTATTCTCACTTCAAAACATATCAAAAACAATGCTTTTTTTTACTTTAAAAATTATCCTACTTTTTTTCATACTTTGTTAACTCACTCTGGTATTAAAATTTCGTATTCTCACTTCAAAACATATCAAAAACAATGCTTTTTTTTTACTTTAAAAATTAACCTACTTTTTTTCATACTTTGTTAACTCACTCTGGTATTAAAATTTCGTATTCTCACTTCAAAACATATCAAAAACAATGCTTTTTTTTACTTTAAAAATTAACCTACTTTTTTTCATACTTTGTTAACTCACTCTGGTATTAAAATTTCGTATTCTCACTTCAAAACATATCAAAAACAATGCTTTTTTTTTTACTTTAAAAATTACAATAATATTTTTCATACTTTGTTAACTCACTCTGGTATTAAAATTTCGTATTCTCACTTCAAAACATATCAAAAACAATGCTTTTTTTTTACTTTAAAAATTAACCTACTTTTTTTTCATACTTTGTTAACTCACTCTGGTATTAAAATTTCGTATTCTCACTTCAAAACATATCAAAAACAATGCTTTTTTTTACTTTAAAAATTACAATAATATTTTTCATACTTTGTTAACTCACTCTGGTATTAAAATTTCGTATTCTCACTTCAAAACATATCAAAAAACAATGCTTTTTTTTACTTTAAAAATTACAATAATATTTTTTCATACTTTGTTAACTCACTCTGGTATTAAAATTTCGTATTCTCACTTCAAAACATATCAAAAACAATGCTTTTTTTTACTTTAAAAATTACAATAATATTTTTTCATACTTTGTTAACTCACTCTGGTATTAAAATTTCGTATTCTCACTTCAAAACATATCAAAAACAATGCTTTTTTTTTACTTTAAAAAATTAACCTAATTTTTTTCATACTTTGTTAACTCACTCTGGTATTAAAATTTCGTATTCTCACTTCAAAACATATCAAAAACAATGCTTTTTTTTACTTTAAAAATTACAATAATTTTTTTCATACTTTGTTAACTCACTCTGGTATTAAAATTTCGTATTCTCACTTCAAAACATATCAAAAACAATGCTTTTTTTTACTTTAAAAATTACAATAATTTTTTTCATACTTTGTTAACTCACTCTGGTATTAAAATTTCGTATTCTCACTTCAAAACATATCAAAAACAATGCTTTTTTTTACTTTAAAAATTACAATAATATTTTTCATACTTTGTTAACTCACTCTGGTATTAAAATTTCGTATTCTCACTTCAAAACATATCAAAAACAATGCTTTTTTTTACTTTAAAAATTAAATAATTTTTTTCATACTTTGTTAACTCACTCTGGTATTAAAATTTCGTATTCTCACTTCAAAACATATCAAAAACAATGTTTTTTTTTTACTTTAAAAATTAACCTACTTTTTTTCATACTTTGTTAACTCACTCTGGTATTAAAATTTCGTATTCTCACTTCAAAACATATCAAAAACAATGTTTTTTTTTTACTTTAAAAATTAACCTACTTTTTTTCATACTTTGTTAACTCACTCTGGTATTAAAATTTCGTATTCTCACTTCAAAACATATCAAAAACAATGCTTTTTTTTACTTTAAAAATTACCTAATTTTTTTCATACTTTGTTAACTCACTCTGGTATTAAAATTTCGTATTCTCACTTCAAAACATATCAAAAACAATGCTTTTTTTTTTTACTTTCACTTCAAAAATTATCCTACTTTTTTTCATACTTTGTTAACTCACTCTGGTATTAAAATTTCGTATTCTCACTTCAAAACATATCAAAAAACAATGCTTTTTTTTACTTTAAAAATTACAATAATTTTTTTCATACTTTGTTAACTCACTCTGGTATTAAAATTTCGTATTCTCACTTCAAAACATATCAAAAACAATGCTTTTTTTTACTTTAAAAATTAACCTACTTTTTTTCATACTTTGTTAACTCACTCTGGTATTAAAATTTCGTATTCTCACTTCAAAACATATCAAAAACAATGCTTTTTTTTACTTTAAAAATTAACCTACTTTTTTTCATACTTTGTTAACTCACTCTGGTATTAAAATTTCGTATTCTCACTTCAAAACATATCAAAAACAATGCTTTTTTTTTACTTTAAAAATTACAATAATATTTTTTCATACTTTGTTAACTCACTCTGGTATTAAAATTTTCGTATTCTCACTTCAAAACATATCAAAAACAATGCTTTTTTTTTACTTTAAAAATTAACCTAATTTTTTTCATACTTTGTTAACTCACTCTGGTATTAAAATTTCGTATTCTCACTTCAAAACATATCAAAAACAATGCTTTTTTTTTACTTTAAAAATTACAATAATATTTTTCATACTTTGTTAACTCACTCTGGTATTAAAATTTCGTATTCTCACTTCAAAACATATCAAAAACAATGCTTTTTTTTTACTTTAAAAATTACAATAATATTTTTCATACTTTGTTAACTCACTCTGGTATTAAAATTTCGTATTCTCACTTCAAAACATATCAAAAACAATGCTTTTTTTTACTTTAAAAATTACAATAATATTTTTCATACTTTGTTAACTCACTCTGGTATTAAAATTTCGTATTCTCACTTCAAAACATATCAAAAACAATGTTTTTTTTTTACTTTAAAAATTACAATACTTTTTTTCATACTTTGTTAACTCACTCTGGTATTAAAATTTCGTATTCTCACTTCAAAACATATCAAAAACAATGCTTTTTTTTTACTTTAAAAATTACAATAATATTTTTCATACTTTGTTAACTCACTCTGGTATTAAAATTTCGTATTCTCACTTCAAAACATATCAAAAACAATGCTTTTTTTTACTTTAAAAATTACAATAATATTTTTCATACTTTGTTAACTCACTCTGGTATTAAAATTTCGTATTCTCACTTCAAAACATATCAAAAACAATGCTTTTTTTTTACTTTAAAAATTACAATAATATTTTTCATACTTTGTTAACTCACTCTGGTATTAAAATTTCGTATTCTCACTTCAAAACATATCAAAAACAATGCTTTTTTTTTACTTTAAAAATTAACCTACTTTTTTTCATACTTTGTTAACTCACTCTGGTATTAAAATTTCGTATTCTCACTTCAAAACATATCAAAAACAATGCTTTTTTTTACTTTAAAAATTACAATAATATTTTTCATACTTTGTTAACTCACTCTGGTATTAAAATTTCGTATTCTCACTTCAAAACATATCAAAAACAATGCTTTTTTTTACTTTAAAAATTACAATAATATTTTTCATACTTTGTTAACTCACTCTGGTATTAAAATTTCGTATTCTCACTTCAAAACATATCAAAAACAATGCTTTTTTTTACTTTAAAAATTAACCTACTTTTTTTCATACTTTGTTAACTCACTCTGGTATTAAAATTTCGTATTCTCACTTCAAAACATATCAAAAACAATGCTTTTTTTTACTTTAAAAATTACAATAATTTTTTTCATACTTTGTTAACTCACTCTGGTATTAAAATTTCGTATTCTCACTTCAAAACATATCAAAAACAATGCTTTTTTTTACTTTAAAAATTACAATAATATTTTTTCATACTTTGTTAACTCACTCTGGTATTAAAATTTCGTATTCTCACTTCAAAACATATCAAAAACAATGCTTTTTTTTACTTTAAAAATTACAATAATTTTTTTCATACTTTGTTAACTCACTCTGGTATTAAAATTTCGTATTCTCACTTCAAAACATATCAAAAACAATGCTTTTTTTTACTTTAAAAATTAACCTACTTTTTTTTCATACTTTGTTAACTCACTCTGGTATTAAAATTTCGTATTCTCACTTCAAAACATATCAAAAACAATGCTTTTTTTTTACTTTAAAAATTACAATAATATTTTTCATACTTTGTTAACTCACTCTGGTATTAAAATTTCGTATTCTCACTTCAAAACATATCAAAAACAATGCTTTTTTTTACTTTAAAAATTACAATAATATTTTTTCATACTTTGTTAACTCACTCTGGTATTAAAATTTCGTATTCTCACTTCAAAACATATCAAAAACAATGCTTTTTTTTACTTTAAAAATTACAATAATATTTTTCATACTTTGTTAACTCACTCTGGTATTAAAATTTCGTATTCTCACTTCAAAACATATCAAAAACAATGCTTTTTTTTACTTTAAAAATTAACCTACTTTTTTTCATACTTTGTTAACTCACTCTGGTATTAAAATTTCGTATTCTCACTTCAAAACATATCAAAAACAATGCTTTTTTTTTACTTTAAAAATTAACCTACTTTTTTTCATACTTTGTTAACTCACTCTGGTATTAAAATTTCGTATTCTCACTTCAAAACATATCAAAAACAATGCTTTTTTTTTACTTTAAAAATTAACCTAATTTTTTCATACTTTGTTAACTCACTCTGGTATTAAAATTTCGTATTCTCACTTCAAAACATATCAAAAACAATGCTTTTTTTTACTTTAAAAATTAACCTAATTTTTTTCATACTTTGTTAACTCACTCTGGTATTAAAATTTCGTATTCTCACTTCAAAACATATCAAAAACAATGCTTTTTTTTACTTTAAAAATTAACCTAATTTTTTTCATACTTTGTTAACTCACTCTGGTATTAAAATTTCGTATTCTCACTTCAAAACATATCAAAAACAATGCTTTTTTTTACTTTAAAAATTACAATAATATTTTTCATACTTTGTTAACTCACTCTGGTATTAAAATTTCGTATTCTCACTTCAAAACATATCAAAAACAATGCTTTTTTTTTACTTTAAAAATTACCTACTTTTTTTCATACTTTGTTAACTCACTCTGGTATTAAAATTTCGTATTCTCACTTCAAAACATATCAAAAAACAATGCTTTTTTTTTACTTTAAAAATTAACCTACTTTTTTTCATACTTTGTTAACTCACTCTGGTATTAAAATTTCGTATTCTCACTTCAAAACATATCAAAAACAATGCTTTTTTTTACTTTAAAAATTAACCTACTTTTTTTCATACTTTGTTAACTCACTCTGGTATTAAAATTTCGTATTCTCACTTCAAAACATATCAAAAACAATGCTTTTTTTTTACTTTAAAAATTACACCTAATTTTTTTCATACTTTGTTAACTCACTCTGGTATTAAAATTTCGTATTCTCACTTCAAAACATATCAAAAAACAATGCTTTTTTTTACTTTAAAAATTACAATAATATTTTTCATACTTTGTTAACTCACTCTGGTATTAAAATTTCGTATTCTCACTTCAAAACATATCAAAAACAATGCTTTTTTTTACTTTAAAAATTACAATAATATTTTTCATACTTTGTTAACTCACTCTGGTATTAAAATTTCGTATTCTCACTTCAAAACATATCAAAAACAATGCTTTTTTTTACTTTAAAAATTAACCTACTTTTTTTCATACTTTGTTAACTCACTCTGGTATTAAAATTTCGTATTCTCACTTCAAAACATATCAAAAACAATGCTTTTTTTTACTTTAAAAATTACAATAATATTTTTCATACTTTGTTAACTCACTCTGGTATTAAAATTTCGTATTCTCACTTCAAAACATATCAAAAACAATGCTTTTTTTTACTTTAAAAATTACAATAATATTTTTCATACTTTGTTAACTCACTCTGGTATTAAAATTTCGTATTCTCACTTCAAAACATATCAAAAACAATGCTTTTTTTTACTTTAAAAATTACAATAATTTTTTTCATACTTTGTTAACTCACTCTGGTATTAAAATTTCGTATTCTCACTTCAAAAAAACATATCAAAAACAATGTATTCTCACTTCAAAACATATCAAAAACAATTTTTTTTTACTTTAAAAATTACAATAATATTTTTCATACTTTGTTAACTCACTCTGGTATTAAAATTTCGTATTCTCACTTCAAAACATATCAAAAACAATGCTTTTTTTTACTTTAAAAATTACAATAATTTTTTTCATACTTTGTTAACTCACTCTGGTATTAAAATTTCGTATTCTCACTTCATAAAAAACATATAAAAAAAACAATGCTGGTATTTTTTTTTACTTTCAAAAAAATTACAATAATACTTTTTTTCATACTTTGTTAACTCACTCTGGTATTAAAATTTCGTATTCTCACTTCAAAACATATCAAAAACAATGCTTTTTTTTACTTTAAAAATTACAATAATATTTTTCATACTTTGTTAACTCACTCTGGTATTAAAATTTCGTATTCTCACTTCAAAACATATCAAAAACAATGTTTTTTTTTTACTTTAAAAATTAACCTACTTTTTTTCATACTTTGTTAACTCACTCTGGTATTAAAATTTCGTATTCTCACTTCAAAACATATCAAAAAACAATGCTTTTTTTTACTTTAAAAATTACAATAATTTTTTTCATACTTTGTTAACTCACTCTGGTATTAAAATTTCGTATTCTCACTTCAAAACATATCAAAAACAATGCTTTTTTTTACTTTAAAAATTACAATAATATTTTTTCATACTTTGTTAACTCACTCTGGTATTAAAATTTCGTATTCTCACTTCAAAACATATCAAAAACAATGCTTTTTTTTTACTTTAAAAATTAACCTACTTTTTTTCATACTTTGTTAACTCACTCTGGTATTAAAATTTCGTATTCTCACTTCAAAACATATCAAAAACAATGCTTTTTTTTACTTTAAAAATTAACCTAATTTTTTTCATACTTTGTTAACTCACTCTGGTATTAAAATTTCGTATTCTCACTTCAAAACATATCAAAAACAATGCTTTTTTTTACTTTAAAAATTACAATAATATTTTTCATACTTTGTTAACTCACTCTGGTATTAAAATTTCGTATTCTCACTTCAAAACATATCAAAAACAATGCTTTTTTTTACTTTAAAAATTACAATAATATTTTTCATACTTTGTTAACTCACTCTGGTATTAAAATTTCGTATTCTCACTTCAAAACATATCAAAAACAATGCTTTTTTTTACTTTAAAAATTAACCTACTTTTTTTCATACTTTGTTAACTCACTCTGGTATTAAAATTTCGTATTCTCACTTCAAAACATATCAAAAACAATGCTTTTTTTTACTTTAAAAATTACAATAATTTTTTTCATACTTTGTTAACTCACTCTGGTATTAAAATTTCGTATTCTCACTTCAAAACATATCAAAAACAATACTTTTTTTTTTACTTTAAAAATTACCTAATTTTTTTCATACTTTGTTAACTCACTCTGGTATTAAAATTTCGTATTCTCACTTCAAAAAACATATCAAAAACAATGCTTTTTTTTTTACTTTAAAAATTAATAATACTTTTTTTCATACTTTGTTAACTCACTCTGGTATTAAAATTTTCGTATTCTCACTTCAAAACATATCAAAAAAACAATGCTTTTTTTTTTACTTTAAAAAATTACAATAATATTTTTCATACTTTGTTAACTCACTCTGGTATTAAAATTTCGTATTCTCACTTCAAAAACATATCAAAAACAATGCTTTTTTTTTTACTTTAAAAATTACAATAATATTTTTCATACTTTGTTAACTCACTCTGGTATTAAAAATTTCGTATTCTCACTTCAAAAAACATATCAAAAACAATGCTTTTTTTTTTACTTTAAAAATTAACCTACTTTTTTTTCATACTTTGTTAACTCACTCTGGTATTAAAATTTCGTATTCTCACTTCAAAAACATATCAAAAACAATGTTTTTTTTTTACTTTAAAAAATTACCTAATTTTTTCATACTTTGTTAACTCACTCTGGTATTAAAATTTCGTATTCTCACTTCAAAACATATCAAAAACAATGCTTTTTTTTTACTTTAAAAATTACAATAATATTTTTTCATACTTTGTTAACTCACTCTGGTATTAAAATTTCGTATTCTCACTTCAAAACATATCAAAAACAATACTTTTTTTTACTTTAAAAAATTAACCTACTTTTTTTCATACTTTGTTAACTCACTCTGGTATTAAAAATTTCGTATTCTCACTTCAAAACATATCAAAAAAACAATGTTTTTTTTTTTACTTTAAAAATTACAATAATATTTTTTCATACTTTGTTAACTCACTCTGGTATTAAAATTTCGTATTCTCACTTCAAAACATATCAAAAACAATGCTTTTTTTTTACTTTAAAAATTACAATAATATTTTTCATACTTTGTTAACTCACTCTGGTATTAAAATTTCGTATTCTCACTTCAAAACATATCAAAAACAATGCTTTTTTTTTACTTTAAAAATTACCTATATTTTTTTCATACTTTGTTAACTCACTCTGGTATTAAAATTTCGTATTCTCACTTCAAAAACATATCAAAAACAATGCTTTTTTTTTTACTTTAAAAATTAACTTACTTTTTTTTTCATACTTTGTTAACTCACTCTGGTATTAAAATTTCGTTTTCTCACTTCAAAAACATATCAAAAACAATGTTTTTTTTTTACTTTAAAAAATTACACCTAATTTTTTTCATACTTTGTTAACTCACTCTGGTATTAAAATTTCGTTTTCTCACTTCAAAACATATCAAAAACAATACTTTTTTTTTACTTTAAAAATTACAATAATATTTTTCATACTTTGTTAACTCACTCTGGTATTAAAATTTCGTATTCTCACTTCAAAACATATCAAAAACAATGTTTTTTTTTTACTTTAAAAATTAACCTACTTTTTTTCATACTTTGTTAACTCACTCTGGTATTAAAATTTCGTATTCTCACTTCAAAAACATATCAAAAAAACAATGCTTTTTTTTTACTTTAAAAATTACAATAATATTTTTCATACTTTGTTAACTCACTCTGGTATTAAAATTTCGTATTCTCACTTCAAAACATATCAAAAAACAATGCTTTTTTTTACTTTAAAAATTACAATAATATTTTTCATACTTTGTTAACTCACTCTGGTATTAAAATTTCGTATTCTCACTTCAAAAAACATATCAAAAACAATGCTTTTTTTTTACTTTAAAAAATTAACCTACTTTTTTTCATACTTTGTTAACTCACTCTGGTATTAAAATTTCGTATTCTCACTTCAAAAACATATCAAAAACAATGCTTTTTTTTACTTTAAAAATTACCTAATTTTTTTCATACTTTGTTAACTCACTCTGGTATTAAAATTTCGTATTCTCACTTCAAAAACATATCAAAAACAATACTTTTTTTTTACTTTAAAAATTAACCTACTTTTTTTCATACTTTGTTAACTCACTCTGGTATTAAAATTTCGTATTCTCACTTCAAAACATATCAAAAACAATGCTTTTTTTTACTTTAAAAATTACCTACATTTTTTTCATACTTTGTTAACTCACTCTGGTATTAAAATTTCGTATTCTCACTTCAAAACATATCAAAAAACAATGCTTTTTTTTTTTACTTTAAAAATTAACAATAATTTTTTTCATACTTTGTTAACTCACTCTGGTATTAAAATTTCGTATTCTCACTTCAAAACATATCAAAAAACAATGTTTTTTTTTTACTTTAAAAATTAACCTACTTTTTTTCATACTTTGTTAACTCACTCTGGTATTAAAATTTCGTATTCTCACTTCAAAACATATCAAAAACAATGCTTTTTTTTACTTTAAAAATTACAATAATATTTTTTCATACTTTGTTAACTCACTCTGGTATTAAAATTTCGTATTCTCACTTCAAAACATATCAAAAAACAATGCTTTTTTTTACTTTAAAAATTACAATAATATTTTTCATACTTTGTTAACTCACTCTGGTATTAAAATTTCGTATTCTCACTTCAAAACATATCAAAAACAATGCTTTTTTTTTTTACTTTAAAAATTACCTAATTTTTTTCATACTTTGTTAACTCACTCTGGTATTAAAATTTCGTATTCTCACTTCAAAACATATCAAAAAAACAATGTTTTTTTTTTACTTTAAAAATTAACCTACTTTTTTTCATACTTTGTTAACTCACTCTGGTATTAAAAATTTCGTTTTCTCACTTCAAAAACATATCAAAAACAATGCTTTTTTTTTTACTTTAAAAATTACAATAATATTTTTTCATACTTTGTTTAACTCACTCTGGTATTAAAATTTCGTATTCTCACTTCAAAAACATATCAAAAACAATGCTTTTTTTTTACTTTAAAAATTACCTAATTTTTTTCATACTTTGTTAACTCACTCTGGTATTAAAATTTCGTATTCTCACTTCAAAACATATCAAAAACAATGCTTTTTTTTTTACTTTAAAAATTAACAATAATTTTTTTCATACTTTGTTAACTCACTCTGGTATTAAAAATTTCGTATTCTCACTTCAAAAACATATCAAAAAACAATGCTTTTTTTTTACTTTAAAAATTAACCTACTTTTTTTCATACTTTTGTTAACTCACTCTGGTATTAAAATTTCGTATTCTCACTTCAAAAACATATCAAAACAATACTTTTTTTTTACTTTAAAAAATTACAATAATATTTTTTCATACTTTTGTTAACTCACTCTGGTATTAAAATTTCGTATTCCTCACTTCAAAACATATCAAAAACAATGCTTTTTTTTACTTTAAAAATTACAATAATATTTTTTCATACTTTGTTAACTCACTCTGGTATTAAAAATTTCGTATTCTCACTTCAAAACATATCAAAAAACAATGCTTTTTTTTACTTTAAAAATTACAATAATATTTTTCATACTTTGTTAACTCACTCTGGTATTAAAATTTCGTATTCTCACTTCAAAACATATCAAAAAACAATGTTTTTTTTTTACTTTAAAAATTAACTTACTTTTTTTTCATACTTTGTTAACTCACTCTGGTATTAAAATTTTCGTATTCCTCACTTCAAAACATATCAAAAAACAATGCTTTTTTTTACTTTAAAAATTACAATAATATTTTTCATACTTTGTTAACTCCACTCTGGTATTAAAAATTTTCGTATTCTCACTTCAAAAACATATCAAAAAACAATGCTTTTTTTTTTACTTTAAAAAATTACAATAATATTTTTTCATACTTTGTTAACTCACTCTGGTATTAAAAATTTCGTATTCTCACTTCAAAAACATATCAAAAACAATGCTTTTTTTTACTTTAAAAAATTAAACTTACTTTTTTTTCATACTTTGTTAACTCAC